>BMAT01008407.1:50428-61738 GCA_019649035.1 Elysia marginata | reverse complement strand
TACTACAAGAATAAATCTCCACAGCACTTGCTCACTGCTAAGCGTCATGCAAGCTCCAGAATCAATATGTACAGTACAGGCTTATGCAACTTGTACTTAAAAACTTTCCAGTTATCAGTGCTAAATAGGAAATACAGATCTTTCAAACATTTATCTTCAATGATGGATGTGCGAGTTTTTGTTTTTCAAACCAACCTACTCCATGTAACAACCGGCTGCAAATAAGATTTTCTTTTTATTTGCACCCGCGGTCAAAATAATATTATTTGCGTATTTGCACCCCCGGCAGCAAATACTCACCGCGTTGATTTCTCGTCTTCTTTTCTGGCAAATAGTAACAACGATACCCTCATGAACTTTGTTGACCTCAATAAGTTGATAGACTGCTAGGCTTGCCCTAAATAAAATCTAAGCACAACTGCTACGTTACGTTGTTACCTCAGCTCTGCTTATCAAGTGTGCCACGCTCGCAGATAGGAAACATTGTTACGCATATCAGAAATTGCAAATATAAATTGAATCGAAAATAGAGGCATAGGTCTACTAGATTCTAGATCTAGCTTTGAAGTTTTGTTGTAGTAGTTGTCAAAGCTTCACAAAGAACAATGTCAGGCGCAAGCGGCGATGCACCTGCTGTTGACGAGCAGCTGAAAGCTGGTCACCCACCAGCAGGTTAGAAATAATTTGTCAAAGTTAAATGATGATCAACATCACCACAGACAAGAAATTTACATTATGAAGTGTATAATGCTTCACCAAACCTACTTATCATACTGTTAGGCAAAAGTTTATCATTTAATGATGAATGATGAACACTCCTGAGGTGGCATTTATAAAACTTGAAACTGACTTTGTTCAACTTTGTGTTGAACTTGAAGTAAGACCAGTCACTCAACTATAGGCCAGTAAATGTTATAAAAATAGGCTTAGATCTATAATTTATAAATGCTATAGAAATCATGTCTGTTAAGTGAAGAATAATTTCATTTTTACTTTATGTAATCTCTTTTGGGAAAATTGGCTTCATTACTCAGCGTAACTCCAACTGTCGCCACAGAGCAGCGCCACAATGACAATGCCTGGCAGCAAATCAGATATATTCGAAAGCCCCTTTTAACACATATGCGGGGTGTTGCAGGCGTACATCACAAATTCTAGAATCAATGGCCTGTAGCTGGATGTATACCCATTCTACATGTGGTTGGACAAGAGAAAGTAGGGTAAATTGCTTTCCGAAGGCAATTACAATTTCAAGGTTGCAAGTTTTCCGATTTTTGCAGGAATTCCGATTTTTTAGCAGTTTTCTTTATCTGAAAAAGCAGGAAAACTAAACAAAAAATATGACTTAAATGCTAAAGAAAACCTCCAAATTTAACTTTTAAGAGTCATAGAAAATCAAACACTTTTTTGAGTTGTAAAGCTGTGTAGGCACTAGTACATAGTTGTATCTACTTTTTTTAAATTGGTCCATCAAAATTTCTATCAGGGCATCTATAGAGTGTACAATTTTCCTGCTTTTTTAGCATAAGCCGCTTGCATCCCTGCAATTTAAAGCATGGTTGGGAATAGAACCCGAGACCTCCAGATCTTGAGTCCGAGGCGTTTATCAGTCTTCCACGCTGCCCCCCTGCAGATGCTTTATCTGTAACTGAGCTCTAGGACATGTCTCTACGTCATTGATGCTTGTGGTCAGTGCCTTGAAATGCTATTGAAACAAAAAACAATATAATCATGAGACTAAGTTAACGTTATATCCTATTACAAAACAAATTGAGAGCGGTGATTGGAGATAAAAAAGCATAGTCTTAGATTTTCATGCTTGTTTATATTACTCTTGATGACATTTATCGTGTACTTTTTAGCAATAATTAATATAACTACTAATGCAATTTGTATTCTAAATTAACAATAGCATATATAGTTGGCCTTGGTACCAGTAGGTCTAGATAGATCTAAAGACCTAGATCTAGGTCTAGATTTTCTTCAGTTGAGGCATAGTTGAAGTTTTCAAAATTTTCTTCATAGTGTCAAACTCCAACGAAAAAGCTCTTTTACCTCTAGACTCTAGATCTAGTTGCAGAAAAAAAAATTAAAAAAAGAGATAAATTTTCTGTGAGGTCTGAACCCAAGCTTCAATTAGACAAAAAACAAATTTGCCGGATGCGCTAAACCCTACACCACCGGGCTTGCGACTGAACCTAATATTACACATTAATTTTAAAAAAAATATATTTTTGCTTTGTCCTTCCACTAAATCCCTGAGACATTTCAGCTGAGTACACCTAGACCCAATTCCATCCATGAAAACTCTTCAATACTTTTTTTTTAATCATGTAACCCCAGTCTTTTACAATTCTAAGTGCCAAGGCAAGTTAATTAGATTCCAATCTTTAGTGGATTTTATGCATTCAATTACAAATATTAAGAGGTAAGCTAAATCTTAAATTGAATTCCCGGGGAGGAATTTATTAGTATAAAAATTTTATAAATTTATACACTCCGTGACACACATGTAAACTATAAATGTCAGCAAAGAAACATCTAAAAAATATCATAATATGTGGCAGTGCGTATCAGATTTTTGAAGGAAAAAAATGAAAAATAAACCAAATATATGTCTAATTAATACATACAACAAGCTGTAGCCAGCATACCAACTTATCAAATGTCTGCAATGGGCATTGCGGTTGATCGCCGATCAGTCACAACTGACAATGCCTCAGAATATCGGGCAAATGAGTAGTTATATTCAAGTACAAAGATAATTGCCAATTTTGCAATTTTATAGCATCATTATTAAAGTATTAATCAGAATTAATAGTAGAGGCAGCTGTTATTATCATGGTATTTGGTACTGATTATGCTTTAGCAATAGTTAATACAGTTATACATAAGACCATCTCATAATTCATTGCCAAAATCCTCAGTTTTCCAGTCAAACTTGATTTTCCTGTTTTTCCCTGAATCAGACAAGTGTAGGCCAAATGCTTGTGGAGTCCTGATAGAAAGATCGACCCGATACAGTGCTCAATAAATCTAAGATTTGCGTCTGTTCTGGGTTCAGACCAAAGTTCGACCTTTTTTTTTTTAAGGAGAAATATCTCGGAAATTGAAACTGAAAGTGAATCTGACCAAACCTGTTGTCAGTTCAAGGCGCAGCTGGCTTTTCTCTCATTTTCCCTCAGCTGTACTTCAACCTTCATTCTTCCTATCTGGAGCTATTTTTCTCATGCCATTTTCTCCTGCTCACTTTCTTTTTCTCTGTTCATTTTTAGCAATCTCTCCATCCTGCTCAAAAACTATTCTCTAAATTTTATGTTCCTGGTTCTCTCTGCCTCTAGTCTACCTTTTTTTGTCCCTTTAGTGTGCATTCTTGGACAGGCCTAAACCTTTTCTTTGCTCTTTCTGCTCAATCCTTTCTCTCTCTCCCCCCTCTCTCTCATAAAAATAAAAATCGACTTGCTGTAGATTATTAGGATTCAGTGTGCCAAAACGTATACACATACTTTATAATATTTCAAGAACATGTTACATTAAAGTTTTACCATCATCATATAGTGTGTGGAGTAGGTGTACTTGTACCATCTTGCTCGACATAAAGTCTGCAGGCCTGTCTGAACTTGCTTGCATGTCAACCAGGCTTGGCTTGCTTGAATCCATGCTTATTTACTATCTTCCGGTCAATAGAGATCTGTACTGGTTTGAAAGGAGTGGTAGAGTTTTTAGGGTTTATCTGTCTGAGGTACGAAGTGTGCAGCCATTGTTTTGTCAGCTTTGTTGAAATTTTCAACCATCTCTTGACAAAATTCCTCATCATAAAAGTGTAGGTCAGACTGTTTTTAGAATAGAAATTATCCCTAGTGCTAATTTTCTGTGTGAGCATTTAAAAAAAAAATTTCCTTGCTGTTTGTACATTACAAAAACTTGTTTTAAACAATAATTATAAGTTTTGTGTTTTTTTTTCTTTTTTCATGATCAGTGAAGGTTGGAAACATGAGAGTTGTGCAGCATTGCAAGAAAGATGGTGCGGAGAAACCTGAGGCTCCGTCTATGACACCGGAAGAAGAAGCTGAATATGGAGCCAGGTAAGAGTGGGTATATAATAAAAAGCTTTCTGGGCTGTCTGCACTGCCAAAGTTTAGCTGTTGCGTCAATTTACCCTTGACAAAAAGTGGAAAAGACCCATGGATTTGTGATTTTAAAAAATGGGCTTGGTTTCAAAGTTTGACAGGCCAGAAGATTAAAGAATATACTGATAATCTAGATCTATATTGCTCAAACTGTCCCTATTGACTTAATTTTTTCAAGGCCAAAATGACGGTAACTTCAAGCTCGACTTATCAGAAATGTATCCCGGCACATAATAGTGACAATTTCATTTTCCTTTCATTAAGTGACTTGATTTATTCACCCATTTATGCTTGTTTAAGATTAGGAGGCAAAGTGGAACCCTAGTTTAAAAATAAAATCCAAAATCCAAAGTCATACATCTTTTAAAAAAAAGTATGTTCAGGGATGCAAGTTTTCAGAGTTTTGCAGGAGCTTTGATTTTTTTCCAAATATTTTCCTGCATTTTCATAGAGTCTGAAAAGTGATCTTATTATCTAGCTTGCGAATTCCAACTAATGCCATGATATTGTAAAGTTTTGTCTATTTAAATTGTAAAAGCATGTGTTAACTAGGTATTAATTTTTTTCTGGAGTTCATCATTTTTATGGTGAAGACTTTTGCCCCACAATAACTTGAATAAGTGTGTATACTATCTCTAAAGTGAATTTAATTTGGAATGAGTTCACTTTGTTTTGGGTGTTTCACATGTGCAATGTCTTAATCCAATTGAAAGTCTTGGTAAATGTTTAATCATTGATTTGAATCATGTGGACTAGCATCTGGTTTTAAGGTATGGAAATCTTACCCCTAACCTCTTCTATTGCCATATTCGGTGATATATGTTTGCTTTACTATTTATTTACTCCTACCTAGCCCTCCCAAGTCAGACAAGCACCACCAAACGCAGTTGGTTTCGGGGGCAATGACTAAGGTGGGACCTTCTTTATCCCTCAGTACAAAATTTCTGCTGTGTTTTTTTCCTCTCTTGTGGATTCCTTTAATTTATTTTATAGACTGAAATGTGTTGTAAAATATGAGACAACACAAGATAAAAATCTAATTTATCAACTTTTTTTTTAGATTTCTTTTCTAGACTAGTATTTTCATGTGTAAAAAGACAAAACCATGAAGTCCTATATATCAATTTCTTCAGAATTGTTACAATACAATCAATAATAGGTGTGTGTCATATCTTACCTTACCTTCTTCTGTTACCACATTCAGGAAATACAGCAAAATACAGTGGAAACCTTGTAATTCGAATACATTAGGAATGAACAAAAACTTCGATTTAAGACGAGGATTGCAGTTATTCTCAAATTTGACCCGGAGCGGGCAGACATACAAAATCAAAATGGTTTTATCTCTGTGTGGGTTGTGGGGTGGCAACTCTGAGCAGAAATAGTTTATTATGTCTTGCAATCAGGCTCAATAAGTCAGAAGTCGGAAATTCATCTTTAAATTTGAAATTGTCTTTTAAAAGTCTTGTTTTCCTTCTTTTTCTCTATATTTTAATCAGCAAAATTTTTTCTGTCTTTTCAAAACAAATGATAATTTTATGAAATTTTTTATGTTTTAAAGATAATAAAAATGCACCTTTGAAATAAGCAATGCTTTAAAATGTGATCAGACTCAATCACTCTGGTTACTGGTTGCAAGACATATAACTAGCCTGTGATGATTTGTATATATAACTGAAACTGCTAGAAGACAGAAGGAAAATCTTCTCTAGGTGGCAATATAATCTTTGAATTCAGAGAATTAAACTGCATTAATTTCGAATTCTGAGATCAAATGTAACAAAGCCAAAGAGACCATAGAAATTTTTCATTTACTTAGAAAACTTTGAATTAACAGGCATTGATTTTGAAAGTTTCCACTGTATATGGACTATCTATTTTGAGTACCTCTGCGTCTTTTTTTGTTGGGGAGGGGGGTGGGGGCTAAGATGAAGATCAAGAAATAATTAAATAGGCAATGAACCTTTTCAGCAGGAGACATGTAAAACTGATGCAGAGATTTTAACTTTTGAGAAATTCAACATGCCCTGGAAGCAGTTCAAGTAACAAATTAATGATTCTATATTGTCCCTTGCTGGTGCTGATGTCAAATAATTGAATAAGGAACATGAATGTAAGGTTGAATTTATTGCTGTTAATATTGCAGCTTTTGACTTCGCAATTTTTTTGTGTGTGATAGGAATTTGAAATTTTGCACGCTTAAAAAAATGATGTAAAGTGGATTCCTATTAAAACAAAACTTTGGTTTTAACAAATGTAGTTTTTAATGTTTAAATTACTTTTGCCTTTTAAGCTACCCTTAGTAATACAAACTTCACTATTTGAAAACCAAAACTTTTGCTGTCCTTCTAGTTTTGGTTGGGGTTAGGGTTCTATTGTATTATATGTCTCACATTCTGTCCAAATGAGTCTTAAGTTGAAGGCCTAGTTTTGAGTTTCAAAGGGGGCATTCAGAAGTCAGTTTTTTAATTTTAGATATTGCCGCTAAAAAGATTTCTGTATATTTTTCGCACATAAAAGTCCTAATTCTGCCGACTTCAAATGGCTATAACTTTACAGAGGCAAAATAAAGCTTTTTTGCTTGTTGTATTTGAAAATGGAGTAAATCAACTTTTCTGTGATACTAATATCTTACTTGTTTCCAATTTTGACTTATTGCTCATTTTGACTGGTTGCAAGACATATCATTTTTTAAAATGTTTGCCTTAAATCCTTAACCCCTTCATGACATATAATGTACGTTGTACGTCCTATTTGTCGTGACAAGATGCAGACACGACGTACGTGGTACGTCCTCAAATCAGCTGGTTTTGCCAATCCCTATTACACATAGTCATACAATGTACGTTGTGTTTTGCATTGCATAAGAGGGATACTCAATGCAGAGTTATCTGAAATCCGACTATATATTTGGAGTTCAGCAATGTTAAAAATATACAAATAATCCCTTCTCTAACCAAAAACTGCCACATCATGGCGATTGACAGAACCTACGTCATGAAGGGGTTAATGGAAGTTTTCATGTATGATACACTAATCTCACTCTTAGCAAAAGTAGACAGCAAACTAAAATGGCAAGTCCAGGGGTCACTCATCAGTAGCCTGAAAGGTCAGGGTTGAGTTACCAGTAAATGAAATCAGTTTGATAATTTGATCAGCAGGAGTTTAGACGTTCTGAGTTTTCTTTTTTTTTTTTTTACATCTAGTTCTATAACGAATTTGTTAGTACTTAATTGTAGTGCTCATAATAGTCGTATACTATTAGAAGAATGGAAACATCTCTGATTGAAGGCTAATAATCTGGAATTCTCTTGGTGTAAGTGTAAGATTTGTTATATCTCTTCGACTTTGTGAAGTTGAGTTATGATTTGAAGTTACTAAAGTCAGGTTCTCTTAAATGATGACAAAAGGTTGTCTTCCCTTGTTCCTAGCAGTTTTATTTTTCTGTATCTTTGAAGGCTTATGTCAATGAATAAAGCTGAAGAGGGATTGCCAATAGTTTACTACCCCTGTCTCTCATTGTTAATTATCCTGTTGCTGTATATTCTAGGGAGACAAAGACTTTTCGGCGCAGGCGTTGAAGGCGTTCCACGAGAAACCTCAGCCGCAGCATGACAAGCCTCGTCCTGTTCAGACCTCACACAACATCCACCAGCCCAGGTAGACTCGTCACTGAGACGCTGGGGCCGCTGCCACCTTGACTTGACCCTGACCTAGTCTGTTACCAAAAAAAAAACAACTGCTTTTTATGTTTTCGTCTCGTAATGTTTTTATGATAAGAAGAAATCTAAAATTTTGGCAATTTGGCAAAGGATATTATCAAGATTGTATGAATTACATATGTTTTTTTTTATATCCTCTACATTTGTTGAAAGCAAAGCAAAAGTTTTTAATTTTTATATGTGTATTATGATGATCAGTGGTCAAAAATTGCCACAAAGTCAAAACAGTTAATCTAGTTTGACACCGCACTATTGGTTTTCTTGTTTGTGTAGATATAAGATCATAAGACTTTTTTTCTTAAATATAAAAAATTTTTTTGCTGTGAGGGCAGAATTTCCTTTATTACTAATGTTGATTATAACTCAGATGTCACAAACCCATTTAGAGTTAAACGAGAAAAATAAGCAGTATATAGTTAGAGAAAGGTCAAGGAAGATATTAGGCTCTTGGGCAGACTAGTTCTCAATAATTTGTTACAGGTTAAAGGCAAGAGCTACATGATCTTGAAGCCATGTTTGTTTCTTATAATCTTAAATATATTTTACATTTCAAGTCACCTGTCCTATTGACTGTTGCTCATTTAATGTAGCAGTGGGGGGTTGACATGCGTTATGTTTTGAATCTGTACCAAACCTGTCATGTCTGAAGCTTGGTTTGGTGAGATACATAGTGTCAGCATATTGAACAAGGTGAAGCATTGTTGTATTCTTCCACTTCTTTCACATGTACTCAGAATAATGATACAAATCCCTTTTCCTCTCTCCTTCTCTCTCTCTCTCTCTCTCTCTCTCTCTCTCTCTCTCTCTACCTCTTACCTTTTTAATTTTTTAAACAGTTTAGGATTTTTTGATTGGCCAGTCCAAATCTGTAAAAATGAACTAAACTTTTAAATGGATGTTGTTAATTACTCTGGTTGTTCAAATGGAGTCTGTGAAGCTTACAGCGTTTGCCACGAAAATTGCAACCCATATAAATTGTCACCTCAACCCATTGGATGAAGGTAAAAATGTGGGTTTTATATCTTTTGTTCTTAGCAAAAATATCCCTCACTAGGAGAACTGTTTTATTGTGTCTTGGTTCATTGCGTTATCTGATACATATAAATCTACAAGTGCCATGCAAGTCGGCATTGTTAACAAGATTAACTGTGGAATTATATATGCCAATGCAGTAACTACAGCACCTTTTTTAAAAAATCAGTTGGTGATAGTTGTTTGTCTCTGAGTCTGACATGTGTCCGAAGGCATGTCACTTTTTCCTAAGATTTTTCAGCTAAGTGTAATTATTTAGAACTTCTGTGCTATTGAAGTGAAATTAAAGCACAAACAAAATGTAAGTTCATGCTAAGGTGGAATGGCAGGGTATATAAAGCATACACATTTGTAAACATTTATTGTTGCTCTACTTTTACAGAGTTCTATATGTTTTTAGATTAAAAGCGTCACAAAACTTAAGTGATCAGAAAAAAAATGTGTGGGGGTTTAGCCCTAAACTTTGAAATTCATTGGTGGAGGTATTGGGATCAAGTACATTTGGGGTGTATCCGCCTAACACACAAATAAATGTTATTTCCCAGTTGTATTGGTGATGGTTCATCTAAAAAAAACTAATCATTTTGCATTTAAAAACTGTGATGGCATTAAATAAAAGGTTGAGGAATGTGGACTGTCATTAGTTCTTTTGTTTCATTTTCTTTTTCTATTTTGTATTATGTGCATGGCATAATCATTCAGACTATGGTGAAAAATAATGTTTTATTAAAATTTACTTGTATACTCCTTGGTGTAAGTAAAATACCTATTATCTTTTTCATATTGCATAGAATTGGCTTTGCTTGGCACAATTTTGACTTGTTAAAAAAATAAAGAAAAATCTAGACAGTCACAATTTCTTTCCTCATTCCATTATTGTGCTGCCATATTTTGAGAGAAATTCGGAATTAAGATGAGTTAGGCCAAAAGTCTAGTCCAGTATAAAAGCAGGTAAGGGACATTTCTTATTATTTAATGTGTTGAGTTCTTTCTTCAAAAAGATAAATGACTGAAAATTTCAGTTTTTTTTTAATAGTTTGAAGGAAATTAATCTTAAAAAGCAAAAATATCTGACATACCTGTACTTGTAGAACTATTTACTATGATTCACCAGTTTTAAAAAAAATGAAGTCGTGTCATATCATAATAATGATACGACAGCCTAAGTGAGCGTTTGAGTTGCATTTACAACGGATTATGGAATTTTTTTCTTCTAACAGCTATCTATAATGTCAAAAGGCAGTCATCCTGTATTTGTTGGTTTCCGTTTGAAAAACTCTTCTGCTTTTCATTATTGGGTACATAGGCTGGCTTAAAGGGTGCGACTCCATTGAGTTAACAAATGCTTTTTGTTTATTTGAGGTGAAAACTTATGTTACATATGAAGAAAAAAAATGTTTTTCCTCTTCCCCTTAAAATATTGTTGGTAAGTTTTTTTCGCAACTGAAGATTTATTTTTAAAAAAAATATTAATTGAAGCGAGATTCCATAGAGATTTACTAATCCTCATACACTTTGGTTTCTTTTAACAAACTCAATTGCATTTATACTATAGACAAATAATGTGCCTTTTACTTCAGCTTATTTGTTAGTTTTTTCTTTGATGTAAGGCATTTTATTTTAGTGTTCCAGTTTTAAAACTTCTACATGGAACTTTTTAACTTTTACACTTAGGTAAATAGTTTTTGTTTTTTTTTTATATTTTATACAGTGCAAGTGCATGCATGTATGTGCAATTTGTTTTTGCTACTCAATTTTCCCCCTTTTTGTTCATTTTTTTTTGTCAAGCTAGCCAGGGGTGGTCTTTTTTAGTTTTTTTTTCTGTCCAAAGCCGACATTTATTCAAATTTTATTGCTTTATTGATCTCGATAAATTTTCTTTTCTGGTAGCTGAATTTTTAGCCATTTTCTTTCTTATAAGTATAACCTTTCCTGGTTCTTTGTTGCATTTTCATTTTAAGATTTCATTGTATAGTGACGTGTTGATTTTGTCATCTCTTCTTGCTATTTGCTATTTGATATGTGTCTTTCGCGATTTAATAAAAGAAGTACGTGTACAACAGACATACAATCTTTCTAGACTTTTCTTTCCTTCTTTTTTTTTTAATTGGTTTGTGGCGTAAACTTTAGTGTATTCAGATTTTAATTGATTTTATTTTTTTAATTGATGAATCTTATATATAATAATGGTCCAGTATATTCTATCACATTTACCTTGATAAAAACGTCCTTATTTGTAACTAAGCGAGTCAAATTTTTTCAAGTAAGGTATATATTTTAGCTTTAAAAATAGTGACGAAACAAGTGACCTGTTGGCTTTAAGTTTAAGCCTTCGTCACACAAACTAGATTTAGGCCTATCTAGTTTATACGTTCTTATTTTTGTGTAAATAATTCTCATCTTACATTGATAATTCTTTTAATTTC
>BMAT01008407.1:13120-35096 GCA_019649035.1 Elysia marginata | reverse complement strand
ATCGTAGAAAAAGCTAGCAGCAACCAATACGCGCAATTTTTAACTACAGTAGAATCTTGTAATTATGTAAACCAAAATTCTAGAGAGTGCAAAAATCATTTTGGTTTCAACAACTTTGGTTGAACCGGTGTATTTTCTTGAAGAAGAAGTCATTAATTTGTGCAATAAAACGCCTTCAGTTTCAGTCAGGGTTTTACAGAGGAGGTAAAACAAGGGTGGCGTTCTTCCTGAGGAAGACAACACGGAAAATAAAAGAATTTTTTTATAATAATCTTGATTTAGATAGGGGTATGATATAAAAGATAAATTTCTTGCTTTTATACATAAAACAAAACAAAAAAAACATCTGAGCCAATTAAAAGCATTTTTAATATCGATGTTTTGAGTACATTTTAAAAGAGTGACCAAGAGATAGGGAGGAATCTTATTTTAATACTACGAAGTACTGTCCGAAAAATATATTCCAAAACAGACGTGAACACACAAATTAGCGTTATTGAATATATCTCGATGGGAAGGAAACCAGAAAAATTCCGCTGCTTTTTTCATCAAACTCGTCCATAGTATTTAATGTTAATTCAACGTTTTACGTTAATAACATGCAGGTTTCATTTTCTACTCTAATGTTTTATCCGTTGTCGGTTCAACTCTGTGTAACTATTATAATTTTATCATGCACTATACAAAACAGCCGCAAAATGTGGGCATATTATGAAAGTATCTTTCCACCATTTCAAGGCTTATTAATATGAGGAAACAAGGACAAATCAGCCACGATGTTCTTTTGCTAAATTTTGCCGCAACTTTATAACTGGCTAATTCATTGTAGTGTAACGAAGCATTTGTTTTAAAATGAAGTATCCCAGGTTATCAAACCCCAGGGCTTCAACGACAAAAGCTATTCCAGGCGGCTGTAGTGTAATTAATCATGCGTATCTCGTATTTTCTTACATTGCTATACAAAACCATCTAGCTCACTTCTAACCCTTATTCTGTTTATACCCTTAATACCCTCATAGTCCGACAAGCGGAATAGATTAGACACAAATCTCCTACACTAGTTTTGAGTGTTTTAGAAAAAAAATGTGAAAGTCTTCCTGTAAAATAACCCTCAATGTTTTCTTAACAGTTAGAGGTATTTCTAGATTTAGAAAATCTGAAATTGCAAATTTATTTCGCACTAAAACCATTTCAATCTGACAAAACGTTGACCTCTACATGTATGTGATCGACTTTGGCTCCTTCACACGTCTTTGAATTTTGCTCCTTCGCACGTGATTGACTTTGGCTCCTCTACAGTGTTCCTTCCATCTCTCTCTCAATGACACTTATTTCAACCTTGTTCCACCATCAACCCCAGCAGACAACAGCGGCAGCGCCAGGAAGAGTTCCGTATCTGACACCCAGACTATCAAGGTCAATGTGAGAGACCTTGTCCGGCGGATGTCCGACTCTTGTCCAGGGAGTGACCGGCCCACAGTTCTGCCGAGCAGTTCAGGTAAGTTCCTGCTGTGTTCAAGATAAAAAGAGGCATCGATCAGACCAAATGTACAGGTTGTTCTCTTTGATGATGCAGTTCCGATATTCGCCGCGATACTGGTTAGCCTATTACACCATCAGCGATGATTTCGGTAAAACAGACGCGACTAGCAATGATAGGAATTTGTTTGTATGATTTTTAACGTCCCATTCAACTTCGAGGCTATCTCAGAGACGGCGCTGGGGACAATTGAAAATCGTTCTACTACACTGTGATGTAAGGGGCGCTTGCGTACACCACACCAAGTCACATTATCCTGACACCGGGCTGACCAAACTAAATGCTAAATCCATAATGCCAGACACTAAGCAGATCAGCAGCTAATACCAATTTTAAAGACCTCGGAGATCGAACCACGCACCTCCGATCTCTGATCGAGTGTCTTTCCGCTAGGCCACAGAGCCGGTGCAATGATAGGAGAGAAAGATATTACTTGCTCAGAGGTTAGACAGTCTTAGGCTTGTTAAGCATGTTGAAAAAAAAAACAGCAGCAGTCATGCCTTAATATAAATAAGTTATTTCGATCATCCTGCTATTATTAAATTCCATAATTTTGCTCTTAACGTTACAGAGAAAGGACTTAGTAGGTTATCACTCTGATTTCTCTTTTCTCTTTTCTTCAATTTGAAGTTAAACAGCAAAGGAACTCTTGCACAATGATATTAGAATATCAATCTGAACCTCCCTCCCTATACCTTTCTTCTTATTTTTTAAATATTGACAAAAAATGTTAGCAAAAAAAGAAATGATAAAGAAATTAGTCCAGTAGTAAGTTTCCCATGATTCGTAAAGATTTTGCAGGAATAAAGCTGAAAAAAGTCTTTTATGATGCTCTCTGCCAGTTTTTTTTTCTATTGCAATGAACACTTGTCTCTGCATTTTCCCTGAGATTCTATCATTCCAACACGCTTGTTCGATTGGAAACTGTATAGAAACAAGGCTAGCATATCCAACTGAAGTTCTATGCACCTCATGCTGCTTAAAGCATAAAAAAGGTCCAGCGAGGGTGAAAGAAGTTATAGAAAGTACAGAGCGTTTTCATATAGCGGTTATCCACTAATATGCTCTAGGCGCTTTACATTGGTTCCCCGACAGGCCATTACCAACCAAAGTACCTTCTAACTCACAGAGAAGCAGCAAGTAAAGCGCATCACTCTAGCATTATCACAAGATCTTTCACTGCCTATTATCGGGTACTCCTTTAACGCATGAGTGAGGCAAAAAAATGTGTCTAAATAACCTTTCTCAAGGACTAAACGTTGACCTGCCGAAAGCAGGACTCGAACCCCTGACCCCTTGGTCCGAAAGCCGAGCGTCTACCACTAGACCACAACGCCACACAAGTTGTATGAAACCGAAGATTAGTGAGTCGACTGCCTCCAGCTGATATAATACTCTGTCAAAACATGTTTATATTGTGAACTCTTCTTAATTGAATAAACTGTTCCTGTTGTTATGTTTTAAAGTTTAGCACGGCGCAGGATTGATCTGCGTGGAGATAATTTTAAGCCCCAATTATATTTTATTTGCGGTACAGAATTATCAAAGAAATAAAAACTGCTCAATGAATATAAATAAGTTTTTAATGGTCTCTTTACTTTCTTTCTTTTTGCAAGGCTCAGCCACCCAAAACATAAAGCAGCTCCAAGACAATGTTTTAGTCCATGGCCACTCCACGTCCGAGCTACCAAGTCTCACTCAGCAATCAGCACTGGAGAGGTCAGACACGAAAGGATGTCCGAGATGGAGACAAGGAATCGAAGTTCCCAACACGTCAGCGGACTCTAAAAAACGGCATTCGTATTGTGCTACGAAAGCAGCTTTACAAACATCTGATACTCTAGAAACTAAAATGTGCTTCCAAACACTAAATGGAACGGTCACATATTGGGTCACAAAAGAAGACAGGAACGTGGGATTCTATGCAAGTGATGAGGCGAAAGAAAAGGAGGTTGAAGTGATATTGGGGAGACATGGAGTTGATGACACCAGCTGTGGTGAACTTACAGCTCTGGGAGTTACTTCTTCTCCTGTACAACAGAAGATCAGCTGTGAAGACAACAGCGATGGCCAAGATCAATCTGTAGAGGTCCTAACCGCCCGTGATCGACAAGATTCAAAACCAATCACAGTCATTGATATGACAAGCAGTGGGTACGAAATAAAATCCACTGAATCGTATAATTCTGAGAGAGATTTTTCATGTTTATCAAAACAATACGAAAACCAGACTGGCGTCGAGGCAAATAACTCTGCACAAGAAGTACACAGCCCTTCTGTAGGCCAAGATATGTCGAGCTCAGAAGAAGTCCGAGGAATTTTCGAGGTCGAACAAAAAGATTGCCTCCCCATTGTTGAACTTGGCCGACCGAGTACGACGGAAGAACTATCCCAATCATTAACTCTCACAGATCCAAACGGCTCTTTTATATCCGCAAACCCCAAAAAAGAAATTTCATCGCCAGAAGTAATTAAAACCAGCAGAATTACAGAACCAAACCATCTAGATACAATCACAGCTCAATGTGAAGGCGTTGCAACCACTGTAGCAAACTACCAAAATGCTACCCATTACCAAAACAAGGCAATCGCAACCGTAGAATCAAACAAGGAAACCTCAAAGACAGTACCCAGTGAAGCTATCCCAACCACAGCCGCAACCATAACCATAAAACCAGATGATGAAAATACCAGAAAATCAGAGTCCAATCAGCCTGCTTCAACCATGACGTCACAAGGGAGACAAGAAAGCCAAGGCAGAAAGAGCCTAGTGGCAGGCCTAATCAGCAAGTTCTCAACCGGAACCCCAATCTCTGATCCTAAACAGTAAGTCTCTTGATGCTTACGATTTTTTTTCCTTTTTGTTTAGAAAACACATTAAAATCATTATAAAGACACTTAGAAGTAACTATGAAAACAAATTGATATCATTATTAAGAGACGTTAAAGTCATTACAAAATCCATTGAAGCCATTGCAAAACACACTGTGATCGCTATAAAACAGCATTGAAAGAATTCGATGAAAACATAAAAAAAAGAAATAAGAAAATCATGGGCAATTCCAGGTTCTCTAATTTACCCTCGCTTTCCTCAGTCTTTCTTCTATCTTGACCATAAACAACGAGTCGCCTTAGCTCATTTAACTGATACTTCAAAACTGCATTGTAAGGCGGTCTTAAATTAAGAATTTGTATTCTATATAGCTTCACTTCATTCACTGTTTTTATCCAATCAATTATACCACAGATGGATGAAAATAAAAAAAAATTAATGATGTCTAGTCAATAATATTCCAAGGTAACTTCAATGTGAAAAGTTGCACATCTGCATTGTCTAGTCCATCTGACATTTTCTAGACCAAAAAAGTAAAAGATTTTTACGTTTAAAATATTGAAAATGCTGAGGAATCGAAAAAAAACCTTACTTTGGGGCTAAATATCTGTACTTTTAACATCACGTTTTCTGAGATGAATGTCTCACCGTTATAATGTCGTGTAATTTGTTGTTTTTTTTTCTAATCTTCTTCATTTTAAGCCTTATGTTGTCTGCTTGTGTCATCAGAGAAACGGAGGCGCGCCACCGGCAGCACAACCACCGCCACCGCCTGTCACTCCCAACACCAAGTTTAGACTCCGCACCAAAAGGATACGCACCGTCACAAAGGTCAAAGGCCAAGCTTGGCAGGTCAAACTCCCTCAGAGGTCCGATGAATGCTACTGAAGGCCAAGGTCACGACCAGGAGAGTATGTATATCGACCAGGCAGAGATAGAGCGACTTTTGCTGAAGAGTCAGGAGTTAAGGAGATCCAAGCAGACGCAGCAAGCCGACAGACAGAGCAACTTAGAAAGGGAAAAAGCGGCTACCTCATCAACAGCTGGCGTGACTGTTATTGAACTCGATGGAATAACAACGGGTAGCATCGCGAGTGTAGAAATATCCCCAAACTACAAAAACCTAGCTCATGATTTAACCGCGAAGTCGCCAGATAGCCGAAGTACATTATCTAGCTCTGAGATCGTTGAGTTTAAGTTGAGCTCTGGTCGTGACATAATTCCCCAGCTAGAGACTCGAAGTGACCAAAATCCTCCCCGCAAAGATGACGATCCACTAACAAATGTTTCGTGTGATAAAAAGTCGTCAGACCCTGAAACGGTAGACCAAAAGTCCAATAGGATAGAATATTTAATGCAAGCCTACTCCAAGGGTAACAAATCTCGAAGAACCACCATATCGGCCGTACCGTCAGCGGGTGAACCCAACAACACTCAGGGAGGTACTAAGATAAAACCTGCAGCAACACTTTTCAATGATACAAATGGAGATCTTCTCCAAGCAGCAGCCGCAACAGCTACCACTGGTTTGTCCACAAAACCTCCACCCGTGCCAGCTTTAAGAAAACATAAAGCACACAATGAACACGCAACAACAACAACAACAACAAAACATGGGACACCAACAATGCCAAGTCAGGGTTGTGGAGACAGTGTTTCCAACCACGCCAAGGATAAACCGAGAAACCAAAGTTCTAATTTGTTGACAGAGATGGACAAAAGCAAAACCGTTGGTGATGCTAACACCAATGGCTCTAAAAATGAGTACTATCTTAATGCATCCGCCGTACCAAAGAGTGACAATGCCTGCGTCTTACCTTCAAAGCATTTGGAGCAAAAAGAAAGAATCCAAGGTCAAGGTAAAGATTCAGTATTACTAGCAACCATGAACGACAACCCGTCCAAAGAGATTCACAGCTCTGACTCGGTGCCGGTGACCTCGTCCAAATTGCTTTCAGAGCACGGAGAAAACTATGCTGAGGACTATTCTGATGAAAATGTTTTCACCGATGATGATGATTTTTTAAGTTGTATCGGTAACACTGAGACTAGCGAGTTGGATGCGGAACTTTCAGATGGAACGAGGCAAATTGACGGTGGCAAAAGTTCGCAATTGGTCACCATCACAACTGACACTGTAAAGCCAGCGAGAGAAACTATCCGAGATGACAAACAATCTAACAAGGAGGAAGCACATAGATCAAGTCAGGCAGAAAGAATTGCACGGTAGGTCTTAATAGATCTTTGTACTTTTGGCATCTTTTGGGTGTTTTTATTTATTGTTTCACAAAGGTTGTCTTAATGTATTAACCTACACCATATAGAACTGATGGTATCATTCGTTCTGTAGACTATTGAATCATACTTGAATGGATTTAAACTTCTTAACATAAACTTTCTATCTTCAGTTCTGTTTTACAAATAGGTGCAAAGGTCATTGTAATTTAGATCCCTAACGTAATGTAGCTTAGTGTTCTCATTGCAAATTCAGTTGAAATAGTAAAAATGCACAATAGGATAGAATCACGCCATGCATAAAACAAAACAATTGGTTTTCTGTTTATCAAAGACTTTTATCGTAATCAGTTTTAACCACACCAAAACTTAAAAATACCATGATAGCAGGATCATAATTGCTCCGACCTATTTTCTAAAAAGTTTAACAAGATTGAATTGATCATTTTTTTCTATATACGTTTTACTACCTTTGAGCCAAGAAACATCTGAGAATATCACTGCTTAATGACTCTCTTCTTTGTTTTCAAATTAGAGGTTGGGTCAATTTTAAAGTCATCACCCTCTCGCCCATATTCACAACTGTTTCATTCTGCATATTCCCTAAATTGTCTTTATGAAATCTTCAGTTTGCGTTATAAGTTCTTTTGCTCTATTTCTGTTATGCAAATACTCTCAGTACTTTTTAAATTTCGATTAAAGACAATTCGTCAAGTAATATAGTTTTATATCACAGAACCAAAAACCTTTGTCTTTGTAGCGACTTGCCAACCTTCCTCAATAGGTTTCATGGTTATTGCTTTATTTAGTTTTGGTTAAATTTGTTTAAAATTCGTAAACATGATTTTATCACTTGTAACTTCATATTAGATTCAAAACTTATCGCGCTAGATACAATGTCAGCGTAACGAAACCTATTGAGACCCGTTTGTAATTCGCCAACATTGTATAAATCTCGGACAGCTCTCTGTCGCAAACAGCTTTACCTTGGTCAATAACCGCAATAGCACAACCAATCATTTCTCCATCTTTTACTAGATACAAAGAGGACAGGAGACGACAATTGGCCTATGTATCAGAGAAAGTTGGACTTGAACTGTCAGCAGCACCTGGTTTAAACTTTAGCTCTACCACTTCAACAGCTCGTCAACAGCGAAGATCCTCCTCCTCCTCTAGTAACGTTACGGACTCCAAACATTGCACCGAAAATGCTCCGTTTAAAGTTGGTCGGCGTTTCGTCGATCAGGACCATGACATGTCAAAAGATCCCAGCCCTATCTCATCTCCCAATAAAACCACAGCATACCCATTAGGCGAAGATTTAGAACATAAGAGCGATAACCAGTTTGAAAGTAAGTTCACACAAGGGGACAAAGTCATCACAAATCAAGTTTCTCCAAGATCCAAGAAGTCTACATCGTCCAAGCACGACTGTGTCTTCAAACGACTCACATCGGCTTCCAAAACATCGCCGAGGTGTAGGAAGATGGAGAGTGAGAAAATCCTACAAGAAAAAGCGACTTCTGAAGTAAACAACAGCAAGAAACGATCTGGTTCGCATGTTCCTTCCCAGGACAAAACCTCAGTAGACTCAGCAGGCAGACCAAAAGTCGTTCGCTCGTCCCTCGCAGCTGCCAAGAAATGGGAGCAAGCTTGCCAAGGTATATCGTCAGGGCTTGGGCCTAAGGAAATATACGAAATCAGCCACGGTATTTCCAATCTGCAACAGGATAAATGGAATTTGAAAGCGTGTCCTAAGGATAAAGGCAAAAAATTCTCGAATTCTCCTAGAGGAAATATAGAATCGAACTCGCCGTTGCCTAAGTACGCATTTGGTTCAACAATATCTTCGCCATCTTCTAGTCCTCGCATTTCCAAACCTGTTCTGTCTAAGAACTACAGCAAGGATTGCATGGCAAAGAAGATCAAACATAGCCCTAGAGTAACAAATTATTCATCAGAGTCTAGTCCTAACTCTCAATCACCAAGAAGCCAGAAACCATGGAACACAAACACAAGCACGATGACTCCAGATCTATCTGAGTTTGTGGGTGAACCTCTACACGGCAAAACAGACTCATCAGTGAACGTGTATTTCAAAGGTCAGCCATGTGTTTCTACTACTAACGATAATATACAAGCATCCAGCTTATCTCATCCTCTTGATAACCGTCATAGTCAACTGCGCGCTAAGCAGAGAAAGGATGCCAATAAAGACACCATACTAATGAGCGGTGACAAGAAAGCAATAGATCATAAGCACAGACCGGCCAGTATGAGAGATAGAAGACCATTGCCTAACGCTGACAAGATTGGCCTTATACGCAGAGAATCAGCGCCTGCTTCTTCATCAAGTTCCTTAGAGACCAATCACTCTCAGCGTGTTTCACCTTCCGCGGGACCAATGAAAAAGCAAATGTCCTCTGATCTCTCTTATGATATAGGGCAGAAAAAAGCGCCCACGGGAAGTGTTTTCTGTAAAGAATATGCTTTGGGGATGAGCAAAAATAAATCAGAAAGAGTCTCTACGCAGATTCAGAGTAATAAGGAGGAAAAATCATTTACACGCCAACACTTATCCAAGTCACGACGGCTTTCATGGGGCTTTGGGGTACGACTGCCCTCTGATGCTGATAGAAAAGTAGGGCATGCAAAGTTGGAGGGTTCGAGAGCCGATAAAGTTTCACAGGAGCTTTATGGAAAACCCTCAGGTGCAGCAGAAAAGAAATCGGAACCGAGATTTTTAGTAAGAGAACCAGAAGCATATCAAGACGTTGAATTAAACAAAGGTTCCAGGTTGCATGAAAAACGTCACTTTTCTTCAAAATTTCAGAACTTTAGTATAACAAATCGCCGCAAAACTTTGCCAGCATTTAAGCCCACATCCAAAGCACCAGTAGAACTAACCTCTCTTGAGGCACCTCGTAGTTTGAAAAAACGAGCTTCTTTAGGCAACGATTCCGAGTGCATGAACCCAACAAGCCGTGCAGAGAGGCTTCAGAATTTGAGGAGAGAACAAAACGAGGCCTTAGCTCAATTTAAGAAATTCATACGCCGGGAGGGAAGACCCGGAGTCACGACTGAGCTGACGCATGTCACCGAGGAACAGGTCTCGCACGAGCAGGAGTGCTGCATCCGTGTTAGTTCCATGAAGGAAGCGGAAAGTCTCGCCAAGGCTCTAGTAGAGTCAGTTCGGCAAGGGAAGCACCCAGAGGTCTGTTTACAGCAGATAACTAAAGCTCACACTGGTCGTGTTCTTCATCAGATCGTTATGAAAGAACCAGAAGGCCAGTCTTCACAAAATTTGACGGGAACCACCAATACAGGAAACTTTGACCTCAGCGACACACTTCCTGAGAAAGGAAGCGATGTTTATTACGATGCTCTAGACGCTGATGTTTGTTCTGACGCTTCTAGTCCGTCATGTAAAAAGTCATTTCCTAGCTGTGTAAGCGAATCAGAAGCCTCTCAAGGTGAAGTACGGCCATTTCCTTTCGAAACAAGCGGCGCAGTGACTAGGTGTCCTAATACGAAGACATTTAAACGCCATTCTATGAACTACAAGTCAGCTCCACTACAAACAGTAAATTTGAAAGAAACCGGCAATGGTAGGGGAGACAAAATCAGTACGCCCGATAACAACAATATTTCCCCTGAAGAAATAAATCGAAAAATTGCCGCAAAAGAAGGCATCAACCAAGATGCCACATCCACAAAAGAGGTAGAAGATCTTGTCAGTTCTGTTTCACTGTGTCCAAGCGACTACTTGTCAGCATACAAGGAAGCCACACGGAATGAAAAATCAGCAAGCAAAAACTGCCCCTCGCTTACTACTTTCTCCAATGAGGACATTGCGTTTAAAACCGCTGAAACCAGCCATCTAGAGTCTAGCGAACTGAGCTCACCGACAACAGAAGACAGCGGGTATCACGTGGTACAGGCGTTATCACCTAGAGCTGTGGTACCTGTGATGATAGTGCCAGGTCAGGAGATAAACACAGCCCCGGAACCATCGTCCACTCAAGGTGTTCCTCATATTCAAGTTTCATCTGAAGGTAGGGAGCTTCACCAACACACTTACGAAGGTATAGATCAAAAGGAAAAAGAAAATAAGCACGACTCTTTAAAGCCACCTCGAAATAATAGTGTAGGTGGGAAGAAGAATACTTCTTCATTAAAAGAAGAACAGTACTCCACAACCATCAAAGTGACGGATCATTCTGCAAAGAGCAACCCTCTACCCATAACTAACCACAGTTCAGATGGCGCAGAAAATGAGGTCAGAATAAAGGAATCAGTGGCGGCATCTACAACTACAGTAGCCGCTTCCAGCACGATGACCATCTCAAGCGAGACGACGGTGTATTCAGGGCCGTACCCAGCATCTACAACACTGAGGCTGACCAAAGCTAAATCTCACTGTGTGGCGGAGAATGAGAAAACATCATCGTTTAAAAGCATGTGTACTGATCCATCTCAGAGTGAAGAGAGAACACCATTGATGAATCCTGGTTCTGTAATTAAATCAGACACTTGTAAAAATCTTGGTGAAGACTCTTATCGTGTTTCTCATGAGTTATTTGTAAAAGATGACAAGAGTAAACAAGAGATTTGGTCAGATGACGAGAAAACTATTCCAGATTCAGCACCTGAGATTATGCTCACTGCGCTACAGAGGGAGTCATCAAATCACACAAACTATGACCATAAAACTTCTTACCAAAGACAAGCGTCTGATCTGGACGGCAAAAGGGATGCCCACGAGAGCCAGGGCTTGTTGTGTGTGACTGGCATAGAAATTGAAACATCTGACGCAGAAGGTACCGAAAGAGACAGAGGCCGGGCTGTTATTTCAATCAGCCAACCAAGCGGGATGCTGGATACCGAAAACACAGAGCTATTAGAAACCCATGTTAACACTGAATATCACACTATACCCCTGGCTGGTGATGTGTCGTGGAAATCATCCACAGGCTCTACTACCGCCGACATCGAGCGTGAATTGAAAATTGAAGCATCTCAAACCAAATGTACAGATCCACTTTTCTTGTCCACACAGAAGACAGAAACCAACATGGTTAAACCGCGAGGATATGAGGGGGTATTAGAGAAACATCAGCCAAACCAAACTACTGATCTCTTAGCACAAACCCACCCTGTCAAACCGCAAGGCTATGAGGGGGTATTAGAGAGAGATCAGCCAAACCAAATTAAGGATATCATTGAACAAAACCCTCAAAGCACTGTAGATGGTACTGCAAATGTCCAAAATCTAAACGACGCACTGTTTAAACATAGAGGGCCAGATATTAATAGTAGTCATCAAATGAAACTGTTTTCTGCTGGTGACCCAGAAGATGCATCGTACCTTACTTATAAAAATGCTTCAGTGGGAGCTTCGCAAAACTCGAAATGGTTTGTCGGATCCTCAAAAGGTACTGTGACCAAGGACATCTCCTTAAACTCCTTTACCTCAGAAAATGGCTTGGTTGAGGTTGATAGCGAAGATAACTTAAAAAACAACAAACTGTCATGTAACTCGCACGCTTGTGTGAGTTTTGAAAAATTGGACAATACTGGGAAAGTCTATGAGTCTACCACACCTATTTCTGCAAACCGAACTACACAACCTCAGATGCCCGAGCGGAAGTCGCCTTCGACTGAACCAACAGCTAAGCGGTCCAGTACATTCATAATAAAGGAGTCAGATTCAAGACAACACATTGGCAGAGATTTACACTGGGAAAGAAAGAACGCCCGTCAACCTCTAGTCAAAGATCAAACCACAGGTGATCAGAGAGTAAACGAAATGGGATGCCATTCCGCTTCAAATGAGTCTCATAGTCCGAAAATGAGACACACGGCTTGTCAAACAGTTCACTACACTTCAAAAGACGCGGGCACAGACTTACCCTTTCAGCAGCGTAAAACCGAGGCCAAAGATACCTGCTCAGATGATTCAAGCAAGAACTTGTCGTCAAACCAATCTGTACAAGCTTATGTCCAGTGCATCGAGAAGGGTTTACACGCTGAGGGTGTTGAGGGTATGTCTAACATACAGGGTAACAACACAACGATCGCGATGTCTTCAACCAAAGACAATACGGAGAAAATTCCAAAACAAAGCGAGAAATCTCAGCCTCGCACCGCCACCTTTGTTATACAACATCTGTGCGACGAGCTGGACACCTCAAAGAGCTTGGAGATAAGCACAGCATCAGAAACCCAGACACACAACAATAAACAACTCGAGCCTAGTTTCTGTGGCGAGAGAAATATTTCTGATTGCGAAACCGTCCTCAACCACAAATCACACGTGATAGACACCAATGAATCTTTAAACCAAACGTCATCTTATCATCTCATCGATGCCTGTCAGTATCCCAAACAAACTATATGTGAGGAAGGCAGTGTTGGGTCTGTAAGAGTACTAAAGGCACCTGCCACGTCGCAGTTAGGGTTTTCTTCAGAAACGGTTGTTAAATGCCACGCTATTTTAAAAGAAGAAGAGCTTTCACAAGGGCCAATAACTCATTTTGGCGGTCTGGAAAGTTCCTTAGCAGACAATAGTCAGAGGAAAGACATTTTTGGTGCCAATAGTATGCTACATAAATCTCAGCATGAAGAAATTTTCCGATCTTCGAGAAAAAACGCAGAAAGTTCACATCAATCCGTAAAACGGCCTAACTCAGCGAAGCAAACTCAAAGCCAACTGGATTTGGACTACCTAATAAAGAACCTCGACTTATCTTCAGACAGTTTCGACTCCCTCTTCCTGCAGAACGCAATGTACCTCAAGGGCGAAGCTGCTGCTGCCACTACAACAGCCGCAACCCATGCTTCCAAGACAAGCACGGTCACCTGCGGTTCAAGGTCAGTATCCCACAACACACATTTGATCTTGAGACGGCGAAGGTCAGCCAGTGGCGCCAGATTTGGTGTGGCATCAAGACAAGGCCAGTCATCTCTGACGAGGAAAAACTCAGCCTTGGAGACACCTGGGGCGGGCGCGACCTGCTGGACGGAGGAGTTGGTACCGTCACCGAGGAAGGTTAGGAGGTGAGTGACCCCACCTTGACCTCTGCTGTGTAAACCTTAACATGGAAGTGACATGACCTTAACATCTGCTGTGTAAACCTTAACATGGAAGTGACATCACCTTAACATCTGCTGTGTAAACCTTAACATGGAAGTGACATCGCCTTAACATCTGCTGTGTAAACCTTTATATGGAAGTGACTCCAATTTGACATCTGCCGTAAAAACCTTAAAATGGAATTTAACACCTAATGGGTTGCTTGTAACGCCAAAGTGACTCCCCACCTAATTTAACACCTAATGGGTTGCTTGTAACGCCAAAGTGACTCCCCACCTAATTTAACACCTAATGGGGTGCTCGTAACGCCAAAGTGACCCCCCCACCTTAACATCTGCTAGGATGAACTTATCATGGAAGTGACCTTTGCATGGATGTACAAGATAAATGGAGCACTTGCCTGCAGTTTTTGAAAACGTGGATGTCATAACATTTTTTACATTGATTCTCATCCGCGATGTTTATGTGTGCATACCCCATGCGCTTTTTCTTGAATGAAACAATGTATAATGTCAATACACCCTAATCGAAGCCTAGGACTTCTTCTTGAGGATGGAAGTTTGTTACGAGCGTGGCTGTAACTTAGGTTGAAAAACCCGGAGTTGGTTTATTGTGTTTTTGTTTGTTGTTACTTTTTGTTTTCTGACAAGAGCAGATGTCTGAGTGACATGTAGCCTACGCAACTTTATACCTTCTTTCATTAAGAAACCATGCAAACTTCATCAATCTCCAACGCTAATATTTTGCCCGTTGAAGGTATATTTCACTTGTTACAGCTGTTTAGTTCTTTTTCTGCCTTCCTTAGATTCTGTTACTATGTCAGAGTTGATAAAGTAAAGATCATTTTTCTATGCGTGCCCAATTTACTTAAATGCCCGAAGCGCTTTATATGGGTCCTGTGGCAAGTCATTACCAACGAAATTACTTTCTGTATGTTTCTTTTTATTAAGACACAATTGAAAGTAAGCAAAGAAATAGATAATTACTTATCAGTATCTACGATCGAGAATGAACTAGCATAAGTTTGTTTAATGCTATTTAAATAATAATTTATATATCCATAGGGTCTTGTTAGTAGCGTGTTATTATATGCAGAGGTCAAAGAATATACGGCTTTAATTCGTGGATTTTTAAAAATATTTAACATCACATTCTGCTGTTCAATTTTTGTCTGATTATCGAGTCGGAAACAGTGCGTTTATTTTACCTTTAACTGCTGCAACCAGGTATAACTGTACGCCTAAATCATTTCATCTAGGCTTGATTATATCCAGGGAGGTAATTTCAACTTAAATGTGCATCTTTAGGTCGTAGGGCTTACCTCTCATTTCGCTTTTAACTCGATGTGTGTGTATAGGGGAGTGAAGAGGGCAGGGTGGATTGGTAAACTGAGAGTGTGTTTGGCTACTATGTCTTAAGTCCTGAGTTTGATCTCCAGAAGGGACCAAATGTTTTTTTTCTAAGCTTTGCTCTATCCTAAGGACGGTCTGTGGGTAAAATTAATTTTCAGTCACCAAACGGAAATGAGGAAAGCAATAGATTGGCTAACCAACAACATTTACGAGTTAACTATGCCATTATCAAAGTAAACCTCATCACAAAAAGAACACATCGAATGTTTTAACATATTTATTTGCCATGTGTTGTTGCATGCTTAAGTCAATAACGGAATATGGCATTTTATCTTTGTAATGTTTACTTAAATTCATGACATTGCTAGCGAGAGGTCAATGGGCCATTCATAATAATTCATAGAGCGCCTAAAATCCACTAAAAAGTGCTCAGTGGCGCTAATATACAGGAATATAAAGGTTGCTTCATAACGATACAGATCATTGTAAAATAGTGTGACATCACACAAAATCAAAGAGCTCAACAAAAGAATTACATCAATATTTTGGTCCTACCATAATACTAAGCAATAAAAACTTATAAAGATTATTAAAATGAGAATGGAAATCAAATGCATTAAAATCATGCAAATGTATAGATCTATAAACATCCGTAAATACGTCTTTCTTGGAAGAACCGTTTTGTAACAACAATAATGCCTGTACACAGAATTCGGCAGAATCACCGTTTGGGCCAAGATGACTTGTTTAGTTTGTGCTATGACAAGTACGTTGTTTATTCTGTGTTGCAGCTCGATTGTGTACACTTTCTATGTGGTTAGACATTACAATAATTCAGGCTGTAACAAACTCGGAAAGAATAACTTTGTTTCGCATCTAGTTTAAAAAAAAATTTCGGCCAACCGATCACCATTTGCACATTTTTAGTTCTCTAAGCATTTTTGTGGGAGAAAAAATTGAAAAACTTTTCTTTATATCGTGAGTTGCAGTGATAGTGGACAAAAATATTGACAGAGGCGTTGAAATAGTTAAATACATGTTTTACGTAACTGACGATATGGTGCAAATCGGAATTTTCCTACACCGTTAAAATCAGGAAACACAAGTCTTACAAAAGAAATCAGTTGAAAGAGGAGTTGAGAGAGAATAAAAATGGCGCAAATTAAAGTGACCGATTGCATAACTTGAAGATCTTTTGTTGACATTTTATCGGAAAATTTCTCACCATGATCAGAAGACTGAGTGATATGAAGGTTCAGAAGATTTGGAGGGTCTAGTCTTGTTTTTCTCTGATCCTCCGCTAGTGTTGGCAGCTAAAGATCGCCGGAGCCTGGAGGCTGCTTGAAGTTTGGACGCCAGGATGACCACACATGTCACGACGGTGATGTAAGCGATCCAGGGAATAATGTTCCCGTTTCAAATATCATTGACTTTATAGATCTCATTAAGGTTGCCTGTGTACTTGTAAGGTCTATACATTGAGTTTGTCTTTGGATTTACAGCCCACGTTAATCTCACAACTGTCAAGACTGGAAAGCTAAGCGCCAGATTGACACAGAACAGAACACATAGTGTGATGACAGTCCTTGATTTAGTAAACATTGACTTGAACGTTAACGGTCTGGCTACACACGCGCAGTGTACAACTCCGAGAAAAACCGAAGTAAAAGATGAATAGTCATAGAAAATATAGGCATACCAATGCAGACATAAGATAATTACAAAAGGATCTAATAGATACGCGTGCTGAGGATAATGTGCCACCATATACGCGCGTACTAGTATCGGGCCAGAAAAACACATCCGATATAGAATTGAATTAGAGAGTAACTGTTACATTGTCTTTTAAATTCATTTTGAAAAAGACCGCAATGTTGATGAAGTTAGAGATCAATCCGAAAAGTACAATAACAAAGTAGACCTAGTGTATACATTTCCTTAGCACTGAAAACTCAGAACTGAAAACGAAGTCTGTTTGAAAACTCTTGATGTGCGTGAAGTTACTCACTGCAGACAGTGCGTGGATGAGATTGCCTCGATGTCACAGCCCTTAACCATCTGAACTTGATAAGTAAGCTTTACATTCAGTTTTTTTCTTCAAATTATCGTATTTTTTTCTATTACACCATTCCCCGTGTCTGTGAGCCGGACCTTTTTAAAAGGTATCTTAATTAAAGCATTTAATTTTTTTTTTATTTAAGACCAGCACGATTTTTTACAAATAAAGTCTATGCTAGGTATCTCAGTTCCATTTGGGATAGGATTAGTATTAGTAGTATTTTGTAGGTTGTGTTGTCCAGTCAAATTTAATGAGAGTTATTAATTCATCTCACACAGAAATTACGCCCGGAACAAGGCGAACTTTTCTTAGACAGGCAGCTTATTGTTTAAAGTGCACGGACAGAAAACAGCTCAATATTTAAATGATGACTGGTTTTCTGCCGCCTTCCCCTCCAACCCCCTCCCCCTCTTCGCAACTAAGTTAACCAAAAAAAATAGAATAAATGCATGAATAGTCAAGGTAAACTTTTCATTTGATTTTATGCGAAAACGTAGTGAAAGGTAAATTATGTATTTACAATTATTTTTTAATTGGATTAAAAAAAAAACTTTGAAATGTTGTACTAGTTGGAATACGCAGCGCCCCGTATTGATGCTTTAATGTAAAATTAATCCAATCTCTGACTGTAACAAGATGTGTTTATAATAAACCAGGAGGAAAAAAAACGTGTTTGTAGTAATAATTATATTTGATCACTGACAAGTACATATTTAAGTAAAGAGAAAACATTGAAAAAGTTAGAGTTCATAGAATTACAACCTATCACTGCGTGAAACAAGGTATTACATAAAAGCATTTCAGTGCCGTGGTTATACATAACAAGTTTCGGTTATATTCTTCCCCCGCTATTTTCTCAAAATTGAGAAAAACAGGTGTTATATCTGGTACAATAAAATATTGTTTTCTGGCTGAGTTAAAAATGGCGATGTGACCTATCTTTAAGTGGTTTTGACACCTTAAAAAAATTAATTTGGCAGCAGAACTATAGGTTGCTAAATTTTGCAGCCAATTTTCTCAAATCCAAGCCCAGTGGAAATACAATCTTGAAATTGTTTCGGCGCGAAATATAAACACGGTGCGTTAAACAATACTTATATACTTGATGTGCGATACCTGTGAGGGAGATCGATTCACAAACACAATAGATTTGTGAGCTGAATGAGTACCATCGAGACTTATCACGCTTACTTGAACAAAAACAATGTACTTTCGTTTTCTGATCTTATAAAACAATCGTAAAATTTATGATCTATTTTTTAAAGGTGAAAATAGAGCTCAATTATAAAAGCGGCAACTTTTTTGTCTCTCAAAACAAGAACTTCAAATTTTGCATGCAAGCATTACGTAATTCCGCTAAGCTACATGATTTGTTTCAACATTAACCACTCGGTAATACCTGTACCAAGTGATTCCTCTACTTTATCTCTTATATTTTTTTAATTTTTGTACTGTGTTGAACTTTATTATATTTGACGCCAATGTGTTTGTGTGTGTAAAATTCACGAGAAAGAACAGAAACACACTAAATCTGTGCTTGTAATTGGTTTATTGGTTCAAATCTATAAACCTATGGAGCTAAATGGATGCCGATGTCTTACTTTTGGGATCAAGCATAGTTCGCCTTACTATATTAAACACTAGAGAGTTTTAAAACCTTGCTTTTTATTGGTGCTGAACTACAAAGTAGTAGGATCACTTGACGATTAATAAAACAAATATAAAATATTCCTTCCGACTTCCGGCCACTTGCATATCGCAGCAGATTGCGCACCCCTTGTGGTGCACGACACGAAAAAAATCCACCATTCAATGTAAATGAACGCTATTAGAGCACTTTTGATACCCAATTCCCACCAATGACCAACGTCACGTGATCACTCCGGGTTATATATAGGTCAATGTTATTGTTATTATATTGGATAATGAACACTATCTTCAACATCGTCACCCACAACGCAGCGGAGTGAAGTGTTCAGCAGGAAAACTAATTACTATTGATTTTGTCATTCATTATTTTGATTACATGGGCATAAAAAAGACTATACTTGGAAATGTCATGGCTTTACATATTTAAAATAAATGTAAATAAATCATTTTAACACAAATGATAGATCTTGGGTTTTTTATTTGTTCTTAAACGGATTTTTAATTATTTTTGTTCCATAAAAATTGCTTTTGTGCTATGTGCGCCTGGAAGGTCACCATCTGTTGCTTATTGTCTCATTTCTTTACAATGATTTATTAAAAATGTTCGATTTATTAAAGTTCAAGTTACCTTTTTAGCCGTTGTTTTCAATAGATTATTGCAGTTTGAAAATGTGTAAAGCAAATCGTTTAAAAACTGCATGGTTCAGCATATTCGTTGAATCTATTTTTATGTTTATTCACAAAGATTTATTTAAAACATAATGAGCGTGTTAGCTTTTTCGTAAGGGGCTATGTGTTAAGTTTAATTAAAAAATACAGCTGTATTTAATACTATATTCCACTGCATTCGTATTTTATATCAACGGCATGAATCTGTTTGTTTTTGCTTTTGAAACAAATTTTGCCTGGAGGGGCAGGAGTGCGCTGATAAAAAGAGAGGGCGACAGATAGAGAAGTAGATTGCGTGAGAGAGAGAGAGAGAGAGAGAGAGAGAGATGGATACAGAGAGTGTGAGAGCGTTAATGGGAAATAGAGAGATATGGCTTCATCTTTTACTGAATATGCACACAATGCCTAAACATCGTCAATCATCTCCACTCATCACGTCGAATTTTCTCCCACATCTCTCTCTCCCTCTCTCTCTCTCTCTCTCTCTCTCTCTCCCTCTCTTTGTCTCTCTATTTCAGTCTTTTTATGTTTCATTTTTAATGTCTCTGTCTCCCTCTATCTTTGTCTATCTGTCCGTTCGTGTTTCTGTCTGTCTACCTCTAGTTTTCGCAAACACATGAACAGTAGACAATAGTAAGACAATAGTATAGAGGTATGCCTACTGTTTAAAACCTAAAATTAGTCAAGGACGTCTAAATTTAAATATGCTATACGAAGTAGGTTTTAGTTATATGTCCATATGTTGTATCGTAAGGCATAAACTAAAAAAGGAAATTATCTAATCATCTAATCAAACCGGATTTAGAAGAAGAATAGAAAGCATTGCGGGGTGGGGTGGGGGGTGGAGTCGTGTTTGCTTCAGGGATATTAAGTTTCGGATTGGGACGGTGATAGTCTGTGGGCGAGAATTTATGTCTTTCGAAAAGTTTAAAAAATCTGTCCTGATTGAGAGGCAAATGTGTGCGCACATTTTTTTCATGTGCATTCTGTTGCTTACTAACGAAGCATGACTAATCTTGTGGATTTAAAATGCTCACTCGTTGATTGTCCTTTGTCCCTTTTTCTTTCCCTCTTCTTAAATTTTTCTTCACGTTATTTTTTTTTTTCAATAAAAATTAAGGTTCAGTTTTTTTTAAATTTTATTTATTTAAAAAAAAAATTTTTTTTTATTTTTTTTTGGGGGGGAGGTAGTCGGAAATCAAAACAAATTTTTGTTCATAATGTGACAATCTTACAGCCTCCCGCATAGAAAAAAAAACACTTATGTTGAAAACTTTTGTTGTCTATCAACCATAATTTATTTTTCGAAACTCATGAATTCTTAGACTTTTCGATTTTCTGTCGGTATTAAGACATAGCCATGGCTAGTTTCTTTGTTGTTCCGCTAGTCTAAGCTCTTAAATCCCTTTGCTGCCCAGCCCTGGTCAACATCAACAACAGACTGGACAAACAGTAGTAATCCTCTCCACCAAGACCTGGCGATAAAACCCAGCCTGAAACATTTTTAACTCCCACGTCCAGCCGAGTCGCTGCCTACATACATACACTTAACCAAAGAGAAGTGAAGAGCGAGTAAGGGGGAGAATTGAGCCTAAAGCTCTGTGACAACAGTTCTAACAAAAGCGTATGCGAATAGAGCCGGTAAACAAAGCATACACCTAGTGGTTTAGTGTAGGCTGTAGTAGTATGTGTGTTTGTACTTGCCGCTATTATGTTTTGAATTTACCGGCTCTATTTCTGTTGCTGTGCAGCCATGCGTATACGCTTAGCCAGCGTCGCTCGGATCTCTTGCTCTCCAAACTCTTTGACTTAACTAAAAGTTGGGCTTTGGTCAGTGCTTTCTATCGAGATAGAGCTGGAAAGCATTGGCTTCTTCGGACCTTGGATAAAAATTTAAATGATCGTTCGTGTAGCAGAAACATTCTCGCTTTCCTTGCTTTGATCAATTTTGTTCACGTTTTTATATCTAGCTCTTGAAGAAGAAGAAAAAAAAAACCTAGCCTTACACCTCCATTAAAATTTAGTACCAGTGCGACCAGCAAAACTACGTACGCGTTCGTTTTATTTTAACGACTTATTTGACTTTAGACATTTTGCCTAGTGTTTTTTTCTAGTAAACCGAGCCCCTCAAATAAAAAAAATTAAATTTTTTAACATATCTAGCATAAAAATCCCCGCCTACCTTGCAATGACCAGTCTCATTTTAAAGTTTTGTGTCTGAATTAGTTCCCAGTAAAACTCAGGCTTAACTAAGCATCAAAGTGCACTGAGAGGTTCAGAATAAACGTCCTCGCTTGCCCTGCAGTGGCAAACTCAGCCTACATGATTTTGCAGAAAGCGATGAATGCTTTGTGAAATAAATATAGTCAAGTCGGTGCACTTGTTCACAATATTAAAATATATTATTCTAGTAGCGTATGCTGAAATGAGCGTTATTTTATTTTTTTAAAGGCTATGAGATGTTGAAAGTAAACTGCTTTTTAGCAGTTCAGTGTTATATCTCTGCTAGTCAGAGAGAGAGAGAGAGAGAGAGAGAGAGAGA
>BMAT01008402.1:64951-75710 GCA_019649035.1 Elysia marginata | reverse complement strand
CTCTCCCTAATTTCAGTACCTCCTAAAACAATTCAGAATTAAAAAACAAGAGCAAATTTGACCAACATTAGTATTCATATACATGTAGTTCAACAAGTGCAAAGTCACAAAACGTGAAAACATGACATAATATATTTTGCAAGTTTTGGCTCATTTGCTTGCAATTAATACTTCAGTAGTTTGGTAACCATTCTGGTACCGTACTAAAAATACTGAAGTCTGAAATGTTTGACAGCTCTATTATAAGCTCTTAATAACGCCTTTCATGACAAATGATTTACTTTGAATTCATCTTTAGCACCCGCTCTATGGCATGGTTTATGCTGTCTTCATCATCCAGGGCATTCATAGACTGACTCCCAGCAACGCCGCCACTGCTGGCTCTAGTCTGTTCAGGTTGGGCTGATGACTTCACAGGCGATGGCACTTTCACTTCAGGGGTGGATGGAGACTTGCTGGCAGGACCCTAATGAGTTAGAAAGCGCACTGGGCTTTAAATTCTTTGAAAGATGAACATTTCTATACACAGCTATATCTACATCAGTACTGGAAAGCCCTTTACATGGGTTAGCAAACCAAGCATAACCAACATAAGTATCTTCCGAACACAAAGAGAAGCAGCCATAGCAGGTAACAGTAGCCTACTGACAGGATATTCCATTTCTAACTGCTTGCCTAAAGCTGAACCCTCATCCAAAATTTAAACTGGATGGAACATTGACTTGACCTTGCCAGGATACCATTGGAGGTGCCTCGGGAGCAACTGAATAAACTCAGCAGCATTATGATACTTATAGAAGTGGAAATTGGTAAGAAGTGCTTGAAATTAATAAGATTCTAGCGTCTGAGTGCCTAATGGGCATATGTACTGTGATGCTCTAAAATACAAGTTGAATTTGCTCTAATGTGTTTGGCCTGCTGAAATAGAAAAAGAGCCTGAGTCTTAAGCCTGTATTCAGGGATGCAAGCAGCTCATGTGAAAAAAGCAGGAAATTTTTTCATGGAAGTTTCCGAGCGCGCGCTATTCTCATTACTAAAGCCAGTCTTTGAATGTCTAGCAGTAGCAAAAACGATTTTCCCACCAGTTTGTTAAGAAACTCTTTTTTTACACAGCAAACATCACGCAACACCATCCTCATCCGAAATTTTTCCTGATATAACTAGAATAAAAGTCTCCATTGAATTGATGTCTTTCTCCTACATTTGTTCTTTGAAATACAATGTGAGGTTATAGATTTCCGATCCAAGAACTTAATTTGGGTTATATCTAGACTTGGAGTTGGAATGGCCACCATGACCAAAATCTAGATTATTAGTAAATGTTACTAGAGTCTAGATCTAGATTTTCTAGTGTAACTAAGCAAGTAAGGCTAAGTCAGTTAATGACTAGCTACCCTGTTTCTCCATGTCTAATCTAAATCTATAGAGAGATAGAATAGATCTAATCTAGATTTGAAGAGTAAGACAACTAGATCTAAGAGTTTAAGCCTCTAGCCTGGCACTTGCTTGAAAATTAAACAGATCTAGAAAGATCAATGAAGTGCAGCAAACAAAATATGAAATATCACTGATCAAGATCGCTCTTGGCTAAAAAAGACGAAGTGCACAAGATTGCTCGGAGCTAGATCTAGATGTAATGTAAGAAAGAATTATAAAGGACTCTCGATGTTTTGAACAGTCATACTCATAGAACCATATGTTCGTATTATCGTAAGATCACTTTATTTATGACAAGGCCTAGATCTAGATCTACACGGAGTATACAAATGCGAAAGATAAACAAGAAAAATTATCGGTAGCATACTTTCACTTTTGCTTTTACGCCCATTGGCCATTATGTGGACAGTTTCAAACTCATCACGAAAAAGAAATTGGGCGATGAGGTTATATATAAAATATAAACGGAAATCGACTAACGGATAAACAAAAAGAAATAATCGGTATCGCCATAGAATTGGAAAAAGGTTTGTAATTCGCTTCCGATTTTCCGGTCGTCTTTTCTCGGTTTAAGGTCTTACTTTAATAAGTTTATAATTTTTCCGACTTTTTTGTTGCTGATAGTCTGGTTGAAGAAGGACAAAAATCGAAAAAATCGGAGGAGACGAAAAAATCGGAAAACTTGCATCCCTGTGTATTCCTTGGATAAAGACCAGGATACTTGTTTATTTCTTCAAAAGTTATCGGGGTGACCAATATTCAAGAAAGCAGTACTTTTATACAACATATGAGTTCTTTTTTTTTATTTAACCTTTTATTTTTTATCAGTCTCAATCTCATGTAATTCCAATGAGTTAAGAAAATGAGCTTGTTTGTTAGAGATGGTAAATACATTAATTTTTGTTGTAAAAAAGAAAGGTCTAAATTTCTTAAAAATCTGAAAAAAAAAACCATGCCAAGTAAAACAAATCTATGGCTAACAAAAAAAAATATCGTAAGTAAGGTATAACATTTTCTCCTTTTAAAAAGCCTCACTTTTGGTTGTGGCAATGGGCGTGAACTGGAGACCTTGGAGAAAAGTTCAGCCTTCTTGTTTTCTTCCTGCAAAGCTTTCATAACAGCGTTTGCCTCAGCTGTAGAATCTGCCTTGCTCTCAGAACTTTTCCGGTTGGCAGAAATAGGCCGAGAGGCCTTGGTGGCACCTGGAAGTCAGACAGAAGAAAGTTTTAATTGTGACAATTGCAATAAGAGTGAAGCAATCAAGCTGGTTTCTCTAACCCTATGACTTTGGTTTATTATCTAAATAAACGTGTGCAAAAGTATTGAAAACATGGAAAATTGTGAAATAAAACAAATTTACATAAATTTCGAGCAATCACTTAGCACACTGAAAAATACAATAAAGGAAAATATGAGAAAAAAAGCTTTGTTACACCGTTTTACGCTCATGCATGTAAGTTGATTAATATGCAGTGAGCAATACCTACATATTCTTTATGATCATCTAAGTTTCTTTTACCTGAATGTTCAAATGTTTTCATAGCATGAGCTTTTGTAGATGAGACTTGAATAGATGACTTTTTTGATGCTTCATGTTTTGATGAATAAAGAGACACAGGCTCTGAATCTTTCTTCCTGGGAGCTGACAGGTTTGTTTTTGACTTGCCTGAAAAACAAAAAACAAAAGGCAAATTTGTTGTCCATGGAAGCATCAGTGGTCTTCAAATTGCTGTTCAAAACAGCTTTATCCCCTCTCTTTAAAGACCGAATTTTCTGAAGCTTTTCAGCATTTTAACCAAGATAGATAGGCATTAGGCCGGGTGTACTATTTGCCTTAGTTTGAAAAAAAAACCCACTTATTTGATAAAGTTAAACTTATTATATTACCCATACTATTTCTCTTATAGGACATACTGATAAGTCGAAATACAAATAATTCTGAGTTGAACTTTGTTCCCTTGAAGTTTGAGATATGAGGACTGGACTGTGTAGTTGTTTGGGTTGATTTAGTTTTGATGTCTTGACCTTTTTTTTAAAAATTTTCCTTCCAGTCCTTACCGTAGCATGGCATTATTGCATTCTTGCAATATATAGAGAAAATAAACCAAACATTGAGTATACCAGGATTGATTTTTGCATGAAATTGGAAGGGCAGCAGCCACGAAGCCAATTGCTTCTTTCGCACTTGATTTTATCTTGGCTGCTCAGCACATAAATTATCTCCTTTTCAAATTCAAACTAACTTTTGGATGGCAGCGGCTGAAACTCAAGTACAAGAGTCTCTCCTGGCTTGAAGAGTTTCAGAGGTTTAACGCCGCTGTCCAGCTTTCCTCTCTCATCATCGCTGGAAATCGCCTCCTCAATCTCTTCACTTATTGGCGACACTCGTTCTCCATCTGAATCATCCTGATAAGAAAAAAAGACAACTGAAAGTTATTGTTGATACAAAAAGCAAATCCTTATTTATGAGTTGGCGATTTTAATTTAGAGCTGTTTCAAGAAGCTTGAACAACTGATCCATCTTACATACATGTTCTTAAATTTGCTGTGAATGGGTGGTAGTTTTATTAAAATTTGACAAAAAAGCAAAAAATTGATAGACTTATCAATAAGAGTAGTAATTTTAATAGAATATTTTGAAGCATTTTGCATATGGCATTGAATGGAAAAGGCCAAATAGTTACTAAAATGAAACAAAGACAAAAGGTATAAAAAAAAGGATAGGAAACTTGATTAGGGTAAGTTCTGACAAAGCAGCCATAGTCATTCAAAATTCCCTTCTTTACAAATAATTATAAATATATAGTGTCAAGATAGAAACAGAAGAACTGAATCAAACATGTGCACTGAATAGAAATTGATACATTCCTATGGTCTTGGTACAAACACTTTCTGTTTAGGATTTCTTTTCCAATGTAGGCTATTTATATCTCTGCATTGCAAAATAATGTTTCATGCAGTCCCTCGTAGAATTAACAAACTGCTTTGGATGAACTTTATAAAACTATAGATCCAAACAATTACAAAGCTTTATACCTCAGCCCTTTTATTACAAAGTTTTTTTTTATCTTCATGCATGTTTTTGAATACATATAATATATAGGCTCTATTAACCTTCTGAAACAACTGCAAAGCAATTTTTTATTTGTAATCATAATCATGATATTTTTATCAACTAAAAGCAAGCAAACTCTGAATTTCCAACACATTAAGGAGTTATTATTTCTTGGCTGTGCAAATATGAAAGAAGGTTTTCAAAAACCAAGTACCTGGATTTCAGATTATTTAAAAATAAAATGTCTGAATACAATCACTTAACATGAACAACAAGTTCTTCTTGGCATTGTCCAATACTAAAAGCAACAAATCAGCTCAAGTAACAAACATCTGACAAAGAAAACAAGCCAAAATATTAACACATTAAAGCTTAAGCATTTGATGATCATCATCACATTGAAAAATTTTGAAAAGTGGGAATTGAACTTGTTTTAACGCGACTGACACTTTTTGAAATACAGTAGTCTCCGGTTAAACGCACTCCAGTTAAATGCACGCTATGGTTAAACTAACGCCAAATCGCTATGACCGATTTATTTCTATATAATCAGTATACCCTAAACGCACGTTATATCGGCTAAACGCACGCTATGAGATCAGAAAAAATTACCTTTTAAGAGGACCAGGCAACCACTGAAATGCGAGCGATAGCGAGCTAGCTTGTTTGGAGGGAATGGTCAGCATCACTCCATATCTTACGCAGGCCTATCTACCCAAGCATATTGTGTGAAGGGTAAGACTTGGAAGCAGGAGTGTGAAGAGAGAGATTAAAAGGTGTACAAACACCTGTGGGGCGTGGATGAACAAATCAGATGATGCAAATTGCCAAAACCTCGCCCGCCGGTTCTGTAATCTACTAAGTGACAGTGACACTGACAGGCAGTCTGTGGTGACAGGTGGACTGTAGGTTAGCCCTTGGCTTGTGTAGCATTGTGTGATTGGCTTTCTTCTCGTCCTGATCACGCCTCCCCTCCCCCTTTGTTTCCCCCTTTTGGTTGCAGGGCAATAGGCCTAATTGTTAGAAGTAAGCCTTTCTTTCAATTCACCCAGATCTATATAGCATGCAAGACGTAGTCTAGTCTAGACCTTGTCAGAATTTTGTAATTCATCTGTTGTCAATCTCTTTAGATCTAACTCCAAGCCAGTTTGAATTTCTAAAGCCTCAGAGATTGTTAAAAGGATATTTCACTTATCCCACTTTTGGAAATAAAGAAACAACTACATGTTCTGTGAAAAAAAAACAGACCCCCATTCCCCCCAAAAAAAGAGAGACAGATAAAGATCGTTTGTATAATCGAGGGAAACAACTCGGATTTATTAAAATTATGTATCGTACTCTAAAGGGAAATAACTATTAATTTTTTTACCACTTTTCATAAGTGCACGCATCTCCTAAATGCACGCTTTGTGGGTCCCCCAAGTGCTGTGCATTTAACCAGACACTACTGTACCTGATGACTTGGTAAAAAGTTTAATATTCATTCAGTTACACATATTTTCTAGCTTGTGTACAGAATACAAATCCAATCCAGTTTTTAAAACATCTATATGTTGACTGCTGTCCTGATAAGTGGAGGAAAAGATTTAACATCTTCCTCTTAAGCGCTCTAAGCTTTCAGTATTCACCAATAGCTTGCATGTTTGGTTGTAAACATTTGTAATAAATGGGCCATGTCATATAATTACTAGAGCTGGGGTCTGCTCGTCAAAACTGGGTATCATTCCCTCCGCACTCCCGGCAGCTACTGAATCACAAGCTCCTGCTCGCTCGATCTCTATGGGCATCATGCGCACCGCAGGGCCTCATAGCTTGGTGGGAATCATTGGGTCTCGTGGCTTGGTGGGCCTTGCTGTTCGTCGCTGGCGTTGTTGGATCTTATGGCTCGGTGGGCCTTGAGCAGCCAATCAAAGGCTGGTGTTCCGCTTGGTCGACTTTTCGGCCAATCAGAGGCTGGTATTCCGCTCGCACGTATAACATTAGGAAAGAGAGGGTCTTCTGAAAATTTGAATGCGATGGCCCCCTGATTCATTTAGTCAATCATTTCTGTTGTTTTGTTGTTTTTTTTACCTCCACGCCCATTACTGTTTATTTCCAAATAACTTGTAATAAATTCCTTATTAGTCTAGCTATTTTTATAAACTTTGTAATGTTTGTTATGGTACAGAAAATGGAAGGAGAATTAGATGTATACAAAAGAAAGCAAACACAGAGCCTAGAGTATGGTACGAGACATGAACAAGGCACCGATACTCATCATGTTAACATTCAATGGCATTATGAAAATCTATACACAGTACACGTTAATCATTAACAATAATAATTCTCTAAATATGTGTTTGGAATTCCCCACTGGCCCCTAAGCTTAGTATAGCCTGCCTCTCGCGTCTAGAGGCTAGGCTAACCAGCAGCGCTAACCGGGGCTGCTGTCTGCGGTGCCAGCGATTCCCCTCTCTTTCCTAAAGTTATACGAGCGAGTGGAATACCAACCTCTGATTGGCCGAAAAGTCGACCGAGCGGAATACCAGCCTCTGATTGGCTGCTCATGATTCACTGAATGATACTGCATCGCTCGGCGGGTATGAGACTGTCAGGTGAATCGCTCTCTATACCAGCTAGCTGAGATCAACGATTCAGTATCATTCTCGCGGACGCACCCCAGCTCTAATAATTACAAAGTATGATATTACTTTTCCTGTGTTTATCTCTTTGGAGATCTATATTAAAAACGCCACAGACTCAAGGTTCTATAAAATTTGAGAGAAATGAAAAAATTTTTGAACATGTACCTTAATAAATGAAAGACAATTAGTTGTACCTTTCTCAAGTTGAAACAAACAAAAACAAAAGGTCGACTAGATATATCTAATATTAAATTAAAAAAAAAAGACTTGACAATTGTTTAATGCATAAATACTAAATAAAAATTTAGCAAATCTTAAAATATTTTGTTTAAGCAACAGTAGGATATTCTAGAAGTGATTTAAACTGTAAAAAGGCAAATGCAAATAGGCATAAATCAAGATTAGAAACCATCATACAGATATACTTCAAAACCGGGACAAATAACCACAGTATGCATTTTTATTTCCCTTTTAATTATATACTTGAAAAAAATTCCTTACTATACATTTTCCCACCTATGAAAACTTGAATATAACAAAGGTAGGAGATCAGAGGGCCGGAGAAGAAAGCAAGCTTGGGGAATACTGCCCGTTACAATCAAAGTGCATTATCTGCAGTGTAAACAATATGGGAGATACTGTACTTTGATTGTCACCAGCAGACTATATGAAGAAGAGTTTATGTGAGGAGTGAGGGTGGAGAAGCGGGGATGTAAATGTGTACATACAGCTTGTAAATGTGGCCTGCTTTTTGTTATTTGTGAATAATGAATTGCCTTTACACAAATCGAGCTTACATAAAAGCAAAAGCTATTTCCATCAGACATGAATCGGAAGCACAAAGAAAATACAAAATGCAAAAGCTCTTCAACATGGTGAAAAATAGTATTCAACAAAAAATACACCTTAAAATACGAGGGTGGATCAATATATTTTGAGAGTTGCTCTGTATTTTCTAAACAGCTGATGATACGTACATGAAATTTTCACAGTCCTTCAAAATACACTCCGTGGCTCTCTATGCAACGCTTCAGCCTGATCTGCCACTTCTGGAACTTGCCTTAGTAGTCTTCTTCCGGTATGCTCCGCAGCTCTGAATTCACTGCTTTTGCGAGGTCTTGAATGCGGTCAAACTTCCGTCCAGCTAGCTTGTCCTTCAGAATCGGAAACAACCAGAAGTCACATGGTGCCAAGTCGGGACTGTAGGCGGGGTGGGGCAAGACTTGAATTCTTAGCTCTCGCAGTGACTGAGTTGTGGCCCTTGCTTTTTGGGGACCTGCATTTTCATGAAGAAGCAAGGTCCTGGAGGTGTTATGTTTTGGTTGCTGCTCATTGATTGATGATTTCACCTGGGAAAGCATATTCTGGACATAATATGTGGCAGCCATTGTAGTGTCTTGAGGCAAAATGTCAACTACAAGTGGGCCAGTGTAATTGAAGAATACCGTAATCATTCTCTTTTGGCTTAGAAATCCTGGACGTTACACGAAGGGTCTGTCTCCTTGCCCATCTACCAACATGTGATTGAGGCATTTTGGTGGGATGATAAAGAAGGGGAACCAAGTTTCATCACCTGTGACGGTGTCGGAAAGCCTTTTAGGGCCATGCGGTTTAAACATATTCAGCAATTCTGTTGCACAATGAACTTTCTCTCTGTTTTGATCAACCGTTAACAGATGGGGTATCCATTGGGCATGTACCTTTTTCATACAGAGATGTTCAGTTATGATGGTATGAACTGTACCACACGAAAGGCCGTTGGTGCCGCTTAGTTCTTCCACAGAGATATGGGGGTTTTCATCAATGTCCTTCTTCATAGAAGCAATAGTCTGCTCGTTCATACATGATTTTGGTCGCCCTGGATGAGGGCAATCGGAAAGTGATTCTTTACCTTCATTAAATTCCTTTACCTGACGGCAAACAGTTTGATAAGAACAGGTACAGTCCCCACACACAGTCTGCAAAGTTTCATGGACCAGCTTTACAGATTCACCAAGTTTACAGCGCATGAAAATGTAGAAGCGTATGTTTTCCTTAGTGAACTCCATCTTAATTGCTGCAGAGCTATTCACCGCATGTTTTCATGACGTCATAAAATGGATAGTGACAACGTCACATGAAATATTTTCATTTGGTTCTACAGTACCCAAGCTGATGATCATTTTCATATATGACATGACTACCAAAGGTCGCGCATTTACAAACAGGAAGGTCACTCTCATTACTTAATGATCCACTCTAGTAAAGGTATAACAGTTGTATTAAACAATTTGATCCATTAAGAAGAGATATATTTCTTATATCAATTTGCGGTAAAATTTGAAAAGTGGTGCAACATTTTTTTAAAGAGGGTTTCATTTGTATCTTGAAAAGAAAATACAAAAAAAGCAAAAAAAAAAACCTATCGTGATACACTAACAATTGTTCAGATTCAGGTGAAAACAATCAGACGTAGGATTTAAAGCTGACTCCAAGCAAAAGCATATATTGAAAAAGTAATTACAATACAGCTGAGAAATTTTCAACAAGGTCATTAAAACTGACATGCCATTTCAAATGGCACGCAAAATCACAAATTTCTAAAATTACATGCCATCTTCCATTTAAGAACTCTTTAAGAAAGAGTGTTCAAGATACGTACATGGAAACCATGATCATTTAGGTGCAAGATATGTTTTGAGGTTGAAACGATTCATCGTCCTTAAATGCATCAGGGGAGGGGCTTTTGTGAGAAATATTTTTATGAAGATGAAATATAGATCAATATAATTTTATTGAATCACTCAGCCAGTTTTAACAGTATCTTCAAGCTGATTTGACATAAGATAAACCTAGCCGTCCGGCATTGCGTGGTATCATTAACTCAAAACAGCTAATTTTGCACATATGCCCTTACGTGATATGAGCGATGAAATAATACATATGTCCTTAAAATTCTTCATAGTTCTTAGTTTACTTTGAAATGAAACATAATGACCAAAAAAAAAAAATAGAGGCATAAATTTTGTACTCTTAAACGACAAAGAATGCACTCAAGGACAGTGATGAAACTAGACCTGTAAAAGTTTTTGCTTGTTTAACTACACAAGCAACAGCTACAAATGACAGGCATCATGCAAATCAGTTCCACAACTTAAAGAAAACATCACACGGGGGAGGATCAACAAAAACTTATTAGAAAAAAAAAATAACACAACATGATAACAACAAATAGGAGACAAATTTGACTATATCATTCAAACCCAAACCTGTAAAATATCTTCCAAAATTTCCTCTTCCTCCTGTTCCTGTGTGCAAATCAAAGACACTTCTTCATGAGTTCAGATACACAACTAAGGTTTTAAAAAAGATGACAATTCTCCATGATTTCAATGTGCTATTAGCAGTGTCCAATTGTATTATTAGAATGAAGAATGTGTAAAACTAAGAAAAGGGACCACAGAAAAGGGGAAAATGAAGTTAAACAATGTACTTTATGCTGACATAAATTTCATGGAGACTTTTCTTTGCCTCATTTTAGTGGCATTTTTTTTAATTTAAGGAATACCAAAACTGTGCAATTCCTTACAAAAAAAAAAAGTGAAATTTTGCCCTCTTTGCCATTTATAAGTATTAATTTCACACTATCCTGTTTAAAAGAAAA
>BMAT01008402.1:45742-61964 GCA_019649035.1 Elysia marginata | reverse complement strand
CTAGTGGTACCTTGAGGCTGGAAAGTTTGGTGGTTTAAGTTTCATTTTTCGATTTCCTGAGACATTTGACTAGAAAAAATGATTCACGAAGTCAATGTCTTGTACAGTTAATGAGTTATTGTTGATCTACTATGAAGTCACGTCTCTCTAGAACAAGACTCAACGGATTTTTTTTTCGTTAAGTACTGCCCACTTGCGTGAACCTATTTTTTGCTTGTGTTTGCGTACGTAAAAAGGGCGAGTGTGACGGCCTATAAACTTTGTGATAATTAGGATAGATCTAGGCTAGGGATATTTTAGACAGCTTAGCAACATCCCGATTTAATAAAGCAGAGCTGACTGCAGCTGCAAGTGCAACTCATCTAGGTCAACTAAGTAAACATTTTTTTTTTATAAGAAGCGAAGCCTGAACCCCCATTGTGGACTCTTTCTAGTCCGCAGATTTTCGCGTTTCCAAGACTGATCAAGATAAACCTGCCTAGTACAGATTCTATTTTGTGTTATCTTCAAATCAATTCTAAGTTTCACTATGACAAGTGAAAATGACTTCAAACATAGATCTACAATATTTCTATGTGGAGTTAGATCTACGTAAAGCACAGTTTGCGATGTCCAAAAAAAAATTTCAATCAAGGACTATACTATACAATAAACTTATAGTTATAAGGTAGTCCTTGGTTCACATAAAGACTGTCCCTTTTTACTCAGGTTATAGGTAGACCTACACAGGGCGATTTTATTGCGTCAACTTGACCTTTAAAGTTAATGCCATTGTTTTGACCAATGAGAGAACGCTATATAACTCCACCCCCCCAGCAAATTTGTCGACCTCGCAATAACGGGCGTCCTTCACCTGGCAAGAGGCAAACTTGGAGGGGACAATTCCCTAGGCCTAGATTGGCTCCAGTTTCAGGTAACAATCGCTACGCGCATATATCCAACCCATAGATAAATCCTTTAATAAGGCGATCCAACCCAACCAAACTGGTCGTATTAATAATACCGCGAAACGAAACTACGTCCCGGTATAATAATACCGGGAACCTAAACTGTGTTACTATTTATTATTCCGCAAAATGAAACTTCGTTTACATCTATAATACCGCAAAACTAAACTTATCGAAACAGGTCGCCCGTTTTTGAGAAAATAGAAGTCTGGCAGACGGCTAAAAATCCGGCAGGCATGACAAATTGCAATAAAAATTCTGGCCGTGCCGGAAAAATCCGGCAACCTTTTACCCCTGTCTGTACTGTGTTGTCCGCTCTCAAGGCGTCTTCAGGTAACCGACGGACACGGACACCCGACACGCATTGCGCAGCATCCATATTTTTCCATTTTCAGGCTATATTTTGCTGCAGTAGGCCTATTTAAAATAGCCTATATCTCAATCTTGCCTCTGCCATGCCTATCTCTCTCACCCTTCTCACTTTCTTACCAGTGAGTTATAAGCATTTTTTACAAAGTGGAGAGGGGTTTTGTCATAATATAACAAAAAACATGGGCCGGACACGTGGCGAGACTACAAGACAATAGGTGGACACTCAAAGTGACTGAGTGGCAACCTAGAAATGGCAAAAGATCAAGAGGGAGACAAGCAAGACGATGGCGCGACGACATTGTGAGGATGATGGGAAATATGTGGACCAGAGAAGCGAAAGACATAGAAGAGTGGAGACGTGGTGCGGAGGGCTTTATCCTGCAGTGGATGGACGGAGCCTGAATCATCAATCATCATCATCAATAAAAAACATAGAAAAGGGCCTCAGGATTTCAGCATATAATCTAAATAAAGAGTATTGTCTGAATCACAAGTGAGTATGCCAAGCAAGTTAAACTTCAGCGCTGAGCGGAGTAGGTACTGAGGCAACTAAAACCACGCAATGGAGTATAAGCTGCTCAAGCGCAGCCGTTGTGTCTAGTGACACAAATTGAGTGAATTTTTTTGTCAATTTTGCTCACCCTGCTTACCTAAAACATCAATTTAGGGCAGTAAAATGCCAAAAACTACTAACTCTTGATTTTTTGTGTGTACAGAAATGGTTCAGCTTATTGAACAAAGACAAATGGACGATTCGATTAACTTGAACTTAAAACTCCTTTTCAGGACCTGCTTCCTTCATCAACAGACTTTTTACAAATTACTTAGTATACAAACCTTATTCTTCCAAAGCTGGTAAAAAGCAATTATTAAAACTGATACAACTGTCTATTGCAAAAATATGGGAGCTAACACTCTTAAACAAGCCACCTAAAACCCTTTTGACCACAAGTGTCTGCCTTGATCACAGATGAAGGAATTTATGTAATCAGTCCAAAATCAAAGCTTTTTCAAGTAAACTGACTTGTAAAGAAAACCGAGGGCAAAAACCTCTCCTTCCAAACCTTTATGTCCTCCACCTTCAGTGTGACTCTATTTTCCGACTCCACTTCCTCTCTCTTGGCTGCTGCAACCCGCTTCAGGTAACTGACTTTTCTTGGAGTGTTCAGGGAAGATGTTGAACTGTTCACGTTCTGCCCATGGTCTTCATCACTATTATCATCTACATCCAGGGAGGACATGCTATGAACTACCTGAATAAACATAAAACATATGTGTTATTCAATCAAACAGGTAGATTAAATAAAAGATACAATTTTAAAAAGTTTAAGGCTAAAAAGCTTCAATGCCTCAGTATTTACTGGGTTCACTAGATAAAAGACAGCACAACGCAACAGTTGAACTGCATAATCTTCACAAAGCTGCTTTAAAGATGCTAATATTTTTTTCTTGTACTCTATTCTTTCCCTACTCTTTAAGGAGTCGAATAAGAATCTAATAGTCTACTTTTTGTACAGCAACTTTTAGCATTTGTAAACACTGAGAGTCCTAAGTGTCATATCGATGGCAGGCACATCAAACATCTGATGTGGCTATTTTTTCTATAGCCTCATCAGAGGTTTGATGTGCCTGCCATCGATATACCGTTTTGATGGGAAATGGATGGGAGTCGGTGTAAAAATGTTTTTTATACATCATATTATATCACACGACTTGACCTACTTTTGTTACTAAAAATAGTTTCTCACACCATAAAATCTGTTAATGAAAGCAAAAAAAAACAAAAAACAACAACCTTACTTCCATCCAAAATCAAATTTTTAAATGATCTCATTGGTGATCTTTTAGCCAGGTTTTTTAACATGAACGATGACTTTTTAACATAACAACTACATTCAAAATGTGGGCCTATTAATTTAATACGAGATTAAATCAAAATATGTTCCTGTCCATTTCTGAGGGTTTTAGCTTTTATTATGCATAGAAAATGTATTTCCTCTTTCATTTAATCACAAACAATTAATTTATTCACTGATGATGTCATCAGTCACTGGTGATCAATATCTTTAGAAGAAGAAGGTAAAGATTTAGGACTAAAAGTCTTACACAGCTTGTTTGTACTGATCATGATATAATGATATAACATCAAGAAGAAGAAAAATCCCACAACTTTGAAAGAAATGAAATAAGAGCATATTATTAATTTAAAAATATAAAAACGGTAAGTTAGGTATACTAATTATCCTAAAAAAACAACAACAAAGAAACAAGAACTGATTCAATATCACAGGAAAACTGAAACTTGAGCAACTCACACCAGCAATGTCATCATCAGAGCTGACTTGTTCAAAATCTTCGTGGTATCTTCCAGTTAAAATTTCTGCAAAATTTCACAAAAATACTGGTTAGCCGATGACCTAAAATCCTTGGTGAGATAAAGCAAAAGAGTTGAGAGTTTATCTTACCCAATGATATAAAAGAATTTTATAAAGTAAGAAAACATAATTCATTTAACACAGAAAAGCAAAAAGAAATAAGATTATCGCATCGCCTTAATTTGAATAAACAATAATTTTGAAGGACCTGGAGCTTTGATCTTTTGTCTCTGACCATCAGCGGTGGTAAATTCAACAGATCCAATCTTCCAGTTCCTTCTCCTATCTCGAGCTTGACCTTGAAGGTTGCCAACAGAACTGTTTGATAACTTAGTAGCCTCAGGCCGTTTATTTCTTGAGTCTGTAAAAATTAAGATTTGAGATGAAATGTGTTTAACCAGAGCTTCCATAGCATTAATAGAAAAGGTTTTAGACAGGAGGAAAGAATACATCATCACACAAAAACAAAAACAGAATCTCGCTAAAAATAAATCCTGACTTAAGAAAAAATGAAAGATTGATTTTCCTCACTTTTATTACATTAATATATTATTAAATATGACAAATAAAGCTTGCAGATGCTTACGACTCATCTACAACTGAGAAGACTTTCAGAAGAATCTAAAAGAATAAAATTTCTGGCTAGCACTGCAGCAGTTTCATGTTATTTTATGTTTTGATATTGGGTGTATAAAATTTGAGTAATTAATCCTAACCTATCTGCGGAAACATTCAGCAAAAAGACTTACCTGCTGCACCAGCGGTTTTGGCTCTGTGTGGCTTGTTTGATTTAGAAGATTTATTTTCTTGATATGAACTATTCAGATACAGCGTAAAACCCTTTTCCTTTTTTTCTAGATCAATTTCGCGTTTATTCTTTTGTCTAAGTTTTTTCATTAATCTGTGGAAAGAAAAAGAAGTGTTCAGGTTACTGACAACATAAGATGACATTAACAAAGGAAATAATTGTTTTTGAAAATTGAAAAAAAATTCTCATATATATTTAAGACGGACACACCTTGCTATAAGGTTAGTTAAATTGAATATGACATGAATTTTCACCTACCATAAAAATACCAAGCAGTATATTTTTTTTTCAAAGATGAGCTCTTTTAATTATATTAATCTACGCTCTTCTTGTGCCTCTGTCCACTAATTAAAAAGTTAATATGGTCATACAATAAGATTTAATTTCCCTACCAAACAGAAAGTGAAAACATATCATGCAAATACTACATGGCAACACAGCAAAGAAAATTTCTATGCTCATATTCTGTGTATGGATGCATATATATACACAATCAAACCTGCCTAGCCCAACATCTCTATTAGCCACTACTTTTCTGAGACTCCCTTATGTTGTTTTAGTGTCCTGCAATTTTAGGCAGTTTTTTTTAAATCAAAAAATATTTCTTGCAAACTCTTAAAAAAAAACCTCCTTAATGCTACCACTTCTGAACTAAGAACTAACTAGCCACCAGTCAGGACTCAGACATGCTCCTCCCTCCATGTCACCCAAATGTTTGTGTTTAACTGTGATGTAAACCTACAAACTAGATGGTCTGTGGCAATCACATGGATAGCCACAGTAGAACTAACAAGTGGTGGCAAGGCGGGGGAAATGGAAATAACAGACTGGGTACCCCACACAGCCTATCGATGTGCCTCTTTCCCACACACATCTATACCTCTTGCTGAATATAACCTACTATATGATCATTATCTAAGAGATAGTATAGCTGACTATTTAGCTGTGGTCGCAATAAGGAGAGTAAAGCTAGGTGGTGGTGATTAAGTTTAAGACACTACCATAGACAATTGGTCACCTGTTTATCAATCCAGACAATAGGCGGCTTTAAAGATGCGATTAGAAATATTCAATAAATGTAAGTAGAGAGAGAAATGTCTGTCTGGACTTAAAAGGATAAGCTAAAAATAACCAATGCCGGCATTGACAAAGAATGTCCATATTGTCATCAAACTTCCGAATGAACAACCATGGTCCCCAGTTCCCCAATGCAACCATCTGTCCATCCAGATCATAATCATTCTTGATCTTCAATAGTTGCCTTGGACAGGTTTGACTGTGTATGTGGGTAATAAATGACTAACAAGCACAAAAAAAGAAAAAAAAAGTTTCACTTGTTTCTCTCTTGCAACAGCTGCAAATAATGCTCATACTGTGGTGGGACTTCTTCTCTTGTTGCAGACACCTGAGATAGAATGACAGATTAAATTACAGTTTAAAGCTGGATACAATTTTTTCCCAATCTTGTTATTGAATATTGGCTTTAAGTTTAAGGTTCATTTCTTTTTATAAACACACATAAAGAGGTTGAGTGTGATGAATAAAAAAAATTTTTAAATAAAAATTGTATGTCTGCGAAAGAGAAAAGCCGATGACTTTAAATTTAGGTTAAGCAACAGGTGCTTCAGAGATGTTATTGCAATTCATCAAAGGTAAAATAAAACATACAAAAACACACAAACCTTTTACACTTTTTTTCTTTTTATTTATGATTTAATTCAATTCAAACAGCCCGTAGAAATAGATTATCTTACATGTAAAGGCATTTCATTCCTCAGGTCACCAGAAGTCCACTTTCTTCTTCTCCGGGAGTCTAAAACCAAATCAAGAACAAATTAAAAAAAAATATATAAAAAACTTAAAAGTAAGTCCCAAGCAGAGATATCAATAACTAAATTAGGTCTAGAGGCAACCCCTGTCAATTTATAAGCAAAATCACTCACCCTCAAATGCCAAAAGGACCATGGCATGACAAACTAATCTAAACACTACACAAGAAAGAAGCCAGTGACCAGTATGAACTTACAACAAGAATACACGCAGGTGCCAAGGTGTCCATTTTGGATGATTGAGATACTAGATAGGTCAGGTCATAGACATACTTTACAAATGACCATTTTGGGCTAGGAATAAATACATCTAGATCTAGGTCTAGATCTACAGACGTCCAGCTCACGTAACCCTTTCTGGTAACAATACATTTGTTTATTGGCTCTTTTCTGTGTATATTTTTACATTTTTATTATGAAGTTTGGTTATCTACTGAAAAAAAATGGTTGAACTTTATCATGAAGCATGAAATTGAAAATGCTCATTTTTACACAAAATCTGAAAATGAATTTTAAAAAATGAGAAAAAGTCATGGAATTTCAACCAAATTTTCCAAAATTGTTGGCCTTCTGAGAGTTAAAAGTATAACACAAATCTACATCTTGGCTAAAACAAAATTCAAAGGCTCTCATTGCATTATGTAGCCTAAAATATGGCTAAGAAACAAAATTACGAGATAACTACTCTAGAAATAGAATAGATAGATATTTAGTCTAGTAACTCTAAGCCTACAACACTAGCAGTCGTACTGGGTTGAGGGCCTGCAGCAAAGCTTAGACAGTTAAGAATAAAAACACTCACGGTCCATTGTGAAAAAACCTGCAGCACACTGACAAACATGCTTCAAGTGCACAATATTTAGATCTAAGCCATGCTCAAATGTTTGTCGTTAGGTTGTAAATGACAGACATTCCATCGGCCTAGCTCTACCAAACATTTTGTACACAAACTGTTGCGCATGTATACTACAGTAAATATAAAACTATAACCTGAAGCAACAACTACCACCAAAAGGATCAATACATAAAAAGTATTACAGTCTTAAGCTGATAAGACGTAAAATTTGATACATAGAAAGATTCAATCACTTTTTAAAAATATAAAACATATTAGTTATTCAACATAATTGGTCATTTCTAGAAACTGGAGTTTTATGAAATGTTTTGTTCTGGTAAAATAATTATTATATGCATTCTTTAAAAAAATAGAACTAGTGGTATTCTCTATGGGGTAGTACAAGTTGTGACAATACTGAGGTTTGGCGACTCAAAAGATTTTAGCAACTCCCCTATTAGTTAACGGACGACCCACGTTAAGCTGCGCGTATCGTAACGATGCTAGGTTTGTATGCGGGCAGTGGTCCTACAATATGGTCGGTAATATGTGGTTCATCTTGTGAAACAGCTGCAACGAATCAGAACCAGCAATAGTTCTTTAAAATCTGTTTTTCTTGTTCGTGGGCTTCGTCATATTTATTACATCTTTCTTTCTACAGTCATCTGAGTACTCATTCTCATAACTACATGCCTTAATATACTGACCTTAACAAGTAAATTTTCAAGCTGCTAGGTCTACACCAACAGTCATACTGGGTTAGGGGTGTTAGGGATTCGTGACCCTCTAAAACTAAGCGTTAGGGTTTAACCTTTCATTTATTGGCTACTGCGTAGTTACATGCAAAACAGAGACATATTTAACGTGCGTTAAATTAAAACAATAAGGCAATTCTAAAAAGGCAGCTTTACATTTATTACTTTAAAGTTGGAAATCAAAATAGAGAAATACAAAATGACCACGAGGGTCCCCGATACAAAATACTTATGACACTGGCTCTTGGCGCGGGTACTTGACAGGGTGGCGTAGGTCCCTCTAACGTCCCTCTCCGCGGCTTCAATCCAAGGCCCCGAGTCCAGGAAGTCCATCAAATTATATACACCCGCTGATCCGCGCTCACTAAATTAAACTCACTCCCACACGAAGGTCAAAGCATGCATACCCAGTCAACTTATACTACTATCAGCACAATCATCAAAAATATATTAATTCTCTCGCTACTGCTGAATACATTTGTTTTTTTTATTAACCTTTTCGCTCCCAACAAGGGGCATGCAGCAAAGCTTAGACCGATAAGAATAAAAAATAATCACCATCGATTGTAAAAACGGCATGACAAACGAGGCTTGCTGTTCAGTTTTGATATTTCAAAGACCCACAAAAATTTTGAGAGAAGTTTGCTGGACCTGCTTAAATTGCTGAACTATTGGGAATGAGATTAAAGCGCAAATTATCGTTCCTGTTTGCAAACCCCCTCTTTGAAGTCAATTGTTTGCGAGCAAGAACGATAATTATGTGATCTATGCCTATCAATGCTTTTAACTTGACTTGCGTATATTAGAAACCACAACCCCTGTTCCCTACTCTTTATAGTTCAGTTATGTAGCCTAGATGAAGGATATCTTTGATGGTCTACATCTCTAATCAGAATCTTACCCTGGGCAACTGATGTAGTTGAGATAGAGAGAAAAAAGTGGCAATTCATTAGAACCTTTAGTGACATTTCAAAGGGAAGTATAGAGACGGTATGTTTTTGCGATAGCATGGCTTTGTTGACATCATATTCCAAGATTGCAGAGGTAAAATATGAAGACAATTTTGTCTTGAATATAAATCGGACATGTAGAAGGAGATAGGAGGCCTTAAGAATAGTTTTAAAAGAGACTTATTTTTTACTTGAAATCATTGAATGCTTGGTGAACAGTTTTTTTTGCCTGATTTGCTCTTCGGAGCTGTTATTTTTTGCCTATACTATTTTGATACATGTTTTTATGCATATTATACTTTGTTTTTCCCAAGACCAACAATGTACCTTTGATTAGACCCTATGAATATCCCTTTTTACCCTATGGGTAACCTTAGAGTTTAGAAATTCTCCGGACATTAGAAACTTTGTGCGCCAACGACGATAACGTATGACGTAATAACACCCATGGGTAGCGTGGGTTTTACAGCAGACGATGGGCTGACGGGCCGGTTAGCAGATGAAATCCAAGATGACTGATGGGCTAACGGGCCCGTCAGCCAGTCGTCTGATGTAAAACCCACGCCACATGTCGGTGTTATTATGTCATACATTATCGTCGTCGGCGCGCAAGGTCTCTATTGTAGTAACCACTGTTTTTTTCCCCCACCGGCTATCACCCAATTACTATTAACTGGCAGTAGAGCCTATATTTCTGATAAAAAAAGTCTTAAGCACAAGTTCATAAAAAATATGGTCATAGTCTCACATCGCCGATCGCAGCCACAAGGCTCTCCATCTTTCCCCCACAATCTTTCCTGCTATACACACCATAGAAAATTCAACTCATATTTTCAGAGCGTTATAGTACGCTCAAATAATAGTGTTTGGGCTATGGCTGGGATAGAACCTACTTTCGATGGATCACAATCCCATGTTCCTAGAGCCATATTCACATAAACCACAGTTGTAAAGAATGTAAGGATTTACTTATGTATTTAAAAAAAAAGAAAAAAAAAACCAAACAAACAAGAAAAGCCAGTCTTCATACCTCTTGTCTACGTTTTTATTTTACCGTTTCTTTATGCTAGCCTACTATAAGATTTATAGACTTTTCCTTGTCAGTCATCATGTATTCAAACTCAACCGTGTTTCGGCCCGATATCTGCCACCTGGAGACGGAACAGCGGTAAAGGTAAATGAAAAACTCCTATTTCCACGCAGACAAATTAATGATTGATAGATTTCATGCCGAAAAAAGCCTGCCTTTTATATGATTTGAACCCTCGACATTTTCGGTAACAAATTTTCACTTAAAGTCTGCTCCAATCCTCTTCTAATTATACACTTACATAGATCTTTGGATAATTTCTGATTGGCTTGCGTAGATACAAAACGTAAACACATTTGTCAGCAACCTGGCTTAGAAACATTATCTAACTAGACACTATTTTCAGTTTTTCACTTATCCGTTAGGAGTTTTTAGCTGCTGCATATCGTGATGAATATGGCGGCTCCCATGATAATATTTACATAGCTCTGAAAAAGATAATACCCGAAAAACCTGGAGACACAGTTTAACATCAAGACATGTCTTTCTACGATCTAACAAAAGACAACGTTCTAAGGTATTTACGACATTCATGTGCAATATAATGAATTCACTAGATCTAGATCCAGAACAAAATTGAAAACCTACGGGGACAGAGCTTAAATTACTTTCCAGGGCCCAGATGTTTGGAACCGTCTACCTTTAATGGCTTTATCAGTCCAACAGTCCGAATCATTATCTAGATTTAAATCAGTTCTGAAGACATACTTATTTAAAAACTGAACTATTATCAGAAGGTTATTAGGAACCCTAAATTTACATTATTTCTTGTCCATGTTTAGGCCTATAGATCTAGATCTATCTTTCTTTGCTTTTTAAAGTGATTTTTTTTTCAATTTCCAATCGTCTGTATACGTTATCCATGTTTTTGAAAACTTGAATGAAAGAAAATGTGTAGCTTTTAATTTGAAAAAAGTATTATGCCTTTAGTTTAAATTAAGATATAAATTATAAGGTCAAGAACTAGAGTATTCTAAGACTAAGTTTTACAAAGATATCCTATTGTTCCATTCAAACCCCAAGACTGACTTGAATAGAGTCTAAATGTATCACCCCAGGCCTAGTGGATTTTTGATGATTGAAATGAAGTGAAATTATACTTCAATGCACTATTATAGATTACATCATTCTAGTAACTATGAACATTCAATTTGAACAACTCAACAAGATGGACAAATGAAACAAGATGTGCAATAAAGCTGAGTCAAGTCCTAGGGTAACACTACAGACAAAAAAGAAATTGGTTGAAGCACTAGATCTACATCATTTCCAAGAACCTTATAGTTATACTCAGCATTTTTTCCCATATGGAGTGGCTGAGCATGCCCTGTTACAACTGTGTTTGTGAGATGCTTTGAGGGCTCAAATTTTCTTTTCCGCAACAATTTAATGTGGTGAAAAGGGCTGCTCCAGTTTTTGTTGACTAGCCCTAAATGCCTTTTATTTTATCATGATAAATTTTATATCGGCATTAGATAAGTAGGCTATCTATGTGTTTGTTTTATATTATAAATTAGTTCTTATTGCAAACAAAAACTAAATCATCTAGGCTACTTGTTTTTAAATTTTATGCCCTGAGTCATGATGGAAAAATTAGAAAGTAAGATTTAGTGGAATGGTCATGAAATAATGATTTAATAATGCTGACAAACATTGATACAGATTATCAATAAATTGCTTATATTTCTTAATTATTGAAGCTTTTGCATTTTTTAGTATTTTACCTGCTCTATGGGTATGATTTAAATTAATCCTTTAAATTTTAAAAATATAAGTTTTCAATCTTGAACACAAATGTGTTAATTTTAGCCGTCTTGTTATGCCATAAACTTTCCTAAAGTTTTAGTTTTATTTGAAATAAATCATTAAGTGATATTTTATGAATCGTATCTGAGACTTCATCCTCAAATTGTAAATGATATAGGATTTTATTTTTATCCTACAATCAAATTTATGCATGGGAATTGGTCTGCCTTACTTTCAGAGTTAATACAAAACCATTTTGCTTCCACAGTGCTAATGAGCTTTTCAAATATCGGTTGAAGAGGGATGCCACAGTTCCATCCAAAGGAGGTCAGAAAGCGTTTGAGCCAGATGGGTCATGGATACATGCTAAAACCTTGGAAAGTTTTATGCAAGAAAGAACAAAGATTTTGGGAGAGCAAAGAGTTGAAAAACTGTAAGCTACAACCAGTACAGAAAAAATAGATCTAATTATCTTTTGAAACCAGAAAAAAAATGGTCTGATTATTGTAATTGCTAATAATAAGTTTTTCAATCCTATTCCAAGGAAAAAATCAAAGAATTAGAAAATGTTTCATATAATTTTAAAATTTGTCTCAGATCCAGTCAGATATGAAGGAATTTTCATATTCTAAAGTATTGATCATATTTTAAACCATTTATTTTTTCAAACTTTCACATGTCGAAAACTTCTTGTAAATATCATTGCTCTCTAAAGAGATAGACTTCCTTTGAATATAATTATTTTTTAAAATTTTGAAACAAATTTTTATAGCCTCATGTGATTACAGATTAGTCCAGAGAAAAGTTGATTTTAAGTAATTGAAAAGAAAGTAAACAGGTGTATAGCTATAAATGAGGACATTTATCATTTATGCAATCTCATATATTTATTGTCCAGAGAAAAGCTAATTTTAAATATTTGAAAAGGAAGAAAAGAGGCATAGATGCAAATAGGGGACATTTTGGCAAAGAAATCTTATCTGTTATTACATTTTGTTCAAGGAAAAGCTTGGTTCAAGGAGTCTGGGAGGAAAAAAAGCGACTCGTCAGTTTGAGTAAACCTGTAAGTTGAAAACTGTTTCATTTTACTGAGTTTTTCCATTTGTTTTAACATATTTTAACATGCAAGACTAAATGTAAAAATTGTTTAAATAGTTACCCTGATAGGGTCAAAGCTTTTATCTGTATTGCACAGTTTAATGATTTTCTAACCATATTGAAAAATTTTTTAGTTTTTTGAATTTTGATTTTCTAAAGAGAAAACAAATATCAAAGGGGTCAACTTGTCTGCTTAGAAGGCTTTGGATACCAGCAAGGGGTGCAATTTTGATGCATTACTCAGTTCATGTGAAATCTTAGTTTTATCTTATAAATGCTAAGTCGAAGTCTGAAATCATCTTTCTTTCTCTCTCTATTTTTATAATGTCTACAGGGAAAGTTTTGGGCTCATATGGGATTTACAGACAAGAGAAGGAATTGGCTGTACCCTGAAGAAGCATTGTTTTTAATGGAAACAGTGAGTTAACTTGTTAATCAAAATATTTTTTAATTCTGTCTTCCCTAAGCATTTGAAAGGGAGGAAACAAGATTTTCAAGATGTACAAAAAGAAAGTTTTTTTTTATTTTTACTTTTTCCCTTCCACCAATATGTTTTTGTGGTGCATGATTTTGGGTTTTTAAGTTGAAAAGTTAACATAATTATTTTTGCTTATTTTTGACTGACAGTTTTAAGCCTTTCAATAGTTGAAAAAAACTTGAAGGTTCACACAGTTTGCACATCTAAAATTATTATAAATGCCTGTGACAATTGCTGACCATTTTCTATAGCCCCCCCCTCCCCCCAACAATGCAAAAAGTTGTATTTGATTCTGTTGACAAATAAACTAATGATAAAATTCTTTATATATTTTTGCAGAACACCTTAGAGGTTTATTGCAATGGTTTACCTCTCAGCCTACAAGAGGCCTACTCAAACTTTATGGGTCCTGATCTCAGCCTAGAGGAGTACCAAGTGTTTGCTCACCTTCGCAGACTTGGCTATGTTGTCCTCAGGCAGGAAGCTGAGTAAGATATTGTTCTTATTGTAGAGGTAGATGTAAGGAACAAGAGATGATGCAAGTGTTCCATTTTTTTAAAAGGAATTTTGATTTTTTTAACCATTTTCTTCGATTTTTCTTAGCTCAAATGCAGAAAAATTGTAAAATGGAGATTTTCAAAGTTTTAAAACACATCAAAGTTTAGATTTATTCTTGTCTATATGTAGGCTTTCAGTTATGAATTTAGATCCAGATTATCACAAAATGACCTTCTGAGTCGTAATAAAAAAGTAAAAGCTCTAAAGAAAGGTTATGTGGTAACTGAATTTGGTCGTTTTAAAGTTTGAAATAATTTTTTTAGTAAGTGTAGTAAAGATTCTGTAGATACTGTGAAGTAACAGTGTCAGGTGACATTCTTCATAATGGTCTTGGAAGTTTTCATATTGTTTTTTCGTGTGTGTGTGAGATGCTTGCTAAAATTTTACGGAAGTAAAATTATTATATTAAGATTAATGACAGTTTGCATTACCTGTTGATTTGTCCTTCAAGCCAGACTAACACTTTATTGAAGAGGGAAAAATAAAATAAAGAATGTAAGGTGCATATCAATATAGTTCTGTGTTTTCTCCTTCATTAAGCTATACAGCGCAGTTCATTGTAGTCAAAGTGCTTGGGAACAATTGATTCAGTTCAAAATATTAGAATTATTGGTTCAATGATAAGGAAAAAATACTAATAAGAATACTCACACCGATTTGAGTTTTTCATAAATTTAATTAATCAAAGTTCATGTCGGGTTTTTCTCTCTCTTTGGTGCTTGTTTGTGCTATTTTCAGATGTCTGCATTCAGTTGAAGTACATAACATCGACTTTCAGTTTTCATTAGCATTACACAGACTGACAGGCACAATGCAGTTTGCAGGGTGGAAAGTTTTCCAGCGTTAGTTATGGGCTTGGACCCGTGGTGGTGTTGATTTTGTGCAAGAATCGCGGTCAAACTCCGCTCAAAACCAAGGAAAGCCGTGAGGAAAACCAAGGTCCGCGGTTTTAATATTGCCACTGGTTCATCCTTCCTTCTTTTCAGTGTTTCAATATCGGCGAGTGTCGCTAAAATCAGCTCAATGGATTGTACCTATGCCTAGTTAAGTTCAGCCGGTATTTGTAATAGCGGTGTCTCCAAGCGCGGCACTTTTAGTTTGGGCATTGCCCCTGAGCGGTCATCGGGTCATTGCCCTTGTCATGTGCTATTATATGCATTGCATCAATTAGCGGTAGGCACTTTCTTAGTATTTGTACATGTATTCTTACTTGCTTGGGAGCCACGCTTTTTCAGTCTGTCCTTGAAAAAAAAACCAGCGCCACGTTAAAGAGATGTAACAACAGTCCGCACCTGTAGTTACTGTTTAAATAATTCAATCAATTTCTTTCAATGGGTGGCCCTAATGAGTTGCACAATGCAGTCAGCTCCGCTTTAATAATTGTGTTTACTTTATTCACTTAACGGCCTTGATCAGGTGATTATCAGAAAATCTTAAGGCTAGATCTATTATTCTACGATGGTAAGCTTGAAGGCCCTTTTAGGCTTTACCACCCACCGACCCACCCCGTTCCTGCACACAATGTAGATTCTTACAGATAGGCATTATTTAAAAAAAAAACCAAGAGACCACGCTGTCTTCTCAGATATTTTTATGTATACATTTATTTTGCGTCTATGTGGAATATGCGGCGAGACCATTAATCTTTTTCAAGGAAAAAAATCGAAGTAGGCCTTTCACTGACTTTTCAATTTCAGTCTCAAACTCTCAGGACAGCAGCCGTCTTCCATTTCCATTTCTCGAGTCTTTTCCCTTACACTTTGTTACACGCTCTCTCTCTCTCATAATACTTCTTTTTCAGCCGGACACACCCATACTCCCTGTCCCCTCTCTCCGCAGCTCTCTCTCTCCCTCCCTCATATCTTTTTCTTTATTTCTCTCTGAAGTTCTTCCTCTCAACTATGATTTTCTTGACGTTCCTGCTTTTTCTCTGCCTGGCCTTATCTCCTCCCCCCACCAACCCTTCGCTTCATGGAAACATAATCTTTCTTTTTCAACCCGAAACACACATACGCCCTATCTCTCTCTCTCTCTCTCTCTCTCTCTCTCTCTCTCTCTCTCTCTCTCTCCCCCTTTAAATTAATATCAAGAAATCAATAAGACTTGCAAAAACTTCTTTTTAATCGAGGTATTAAGTTGTTTGATAAACACGCTTGACTGAGACTGGTACATCTACAAGACTTGCATTTCATTTTAAACTTGAAAAGGAGTTAGGTTGGTAGTGTGAAGTTTGGGTTTTGAAGATCTAGTGCACCAGACAAAAATTAATGAAATGTCCCCGATCAACAAGAATCACAGTGCTATATGTTACTGAAGTCTTAGTACCCGACTCTATGTCATTGATGCTTGCGTTCAGTGCAGAGGGATGGGCATGTATGCAC
>BMAT01008392.1:394299-408963 GCA_019649035.1 Elysia marginata | reverse complement strand
CTCTCTCTCTCTCTCTCTCTCTCTCTCTCTCTCTCTCTCTCTGCGTGTTTCTCCTCTCTACCCAAGATAAGGGATCCCTAGAAGGTACACCTTATGTACTTTTACACAAAAGAGAGATCTGCCATGTACGAGCAGCCATAATTATATTATGTTGGCGATAGTTCAGACCTAGCTCCATGACGAAGATTCGGTTTAGATAATTAGTTAATAGATAAAATGTGAAATGAACAACTAATTGGTATACATGTAGTGCCCTTTGCGTGCTTTTAGATATATGAGATAGGTTGGCAAGTTTATAGGGTCGAAATAAACTAAATTTGAAGAGATCGTTAGCCCTGAGGTCATCTTTAATGATGGACTGAGCTTGTAAAAATTACAATCAATCAATTAATCAGCTTTTAAAGAACCAAATGCACAATAGAACCGATAGGTATGGGCATAAAACAAAAAACGACGTGTACAATAATTATTCTGCTTTCTCTCTCTCTCTCTCTCTCTCTCTCTCTCTCTCTCTCTTATTTTGTTCTTGTTTTGCTTTGCTTTGTTTTCGCCTAATATGTGTGTGTGTTGGATGTGTGAGAAGCTTAGCACAAGCCATGAATTTGTTGACAATCATAATATGAGTCATTCTAAATTTCATGACACTAACAAACTACACCTTAAAGCAAATCAATTCCGACAGGGCTGTTAAGAAGCCGATATGAGAAGTTACGAATATCACGAAGACAACAACGGACCGATATTGTTTTGTGTTGTGTGTAACAATGATGCTACACATAACCTTATCAAACACTGCTTTCTGCGGCAGTCTTATCAATAAATACAACGCCTAATAACTGTTGCTTTATGTACTGACACGTGTCATTTTTAGTAACCAACAAAAGTGAGAAATTGATTGAGGAAGTCCACATGTTGATTGTACCGTGTTAAAAAGGTTGTCTTATTTACATCCTTTAAAAATGTTTGCAATCCATAGGTTCGACAAAGCCACCAAAACTTTTTTTTAAATTTAGATCAGACTCATTAGAAAAAAAGTTGATTTGCATGGTCTAATTTCTCTCAAAATTCTCTTCTTTCACGTTTTTGTACAAAAAGACAATGCAAAAAATTATATATTCATTAAACATTGTTCCCGTGAAAATTAAAGTGCAGTATCTCCTGTTATGGGTTTATAATGCAGATACTGCGCTTTGATTGGCACGGGCATCATTCAAGAAGAAATATGTATGATGTATCCGTCTTACCTTTTCCTACTAACTCAAATGGTTCCTCGCAATCCAAAGGATAGCTCGTACTCAGCAGGCTGTCGTGACCTTTGCTTGACTTTGAACTTCCACGACCTCTAATCGACCCCCAGCCTCGGCTCGAGTCTGAGCCGCCATGATTAAAAGTGTTACTCTTGACCTTGACCTTTACGCCAAGGACATCGTGAAGCAGACATGGCTTCTGAAAGTCCAGGTTGAACTCGTAGATGAGGCGATCGTAACTGAAGTGGTAATCGTCGGTCACTGTGCATAGAGAAAGATAATTGGTCACCAAATAGTAAGGTCTTCGATCTTCATTGGGGTCACTGAGGTGAGAGGCAGGATGATAGGTAGATGTAGGCCACTGAGGAGAGGGGCAGGATGATAGGTAGATGTAGGCCACTGAGGAGAGGGGCAGGATGATAGGTAGATGTAGGCCGCTGAGGTGAGGGGCAGGATGATAGGTAGATGTAGGCCACTGAGGTGAAGGGCGGGATGATAGGTAGATGTAGGCCACTGAGGCGAGGGGCGGGATGATAGGTAGATGTAGGCCGCTGAGGTGAGGGGCAGGATGATAGGTCGAAAATTATAGGCCTCTGAGGAGATGGACAGGATGATAGGTAGATATAGGCAAATGAGCAGAGGGGCGGTATGATAGGTAGATAATTATAGGCAAGTGAGGAAAGGGGCGGAATGAAAGTTAGATATAGGCAACTGAGAAGAGGGACAGGATGATAGGTAGATATAGGCGGTTGAGGAGATGGGCGGGATGATAGGTATATATAGGCAACAGTGGAGAGAAAAAAGATGATAGGTAGATAATAGGTCATTGAGATAGGGACAGGGTGACGGGTAGATGATAGTTCACTGAAGGAAGCCAATATGGTAGATGAGCGATAGAACGATGACTGAGGGAAGAAACAAGATGGTAGGTATTTAATAGACCACTGGGAGAGATAAGTAGATGACTGGTTACATAGGATATAGAATAGATGAAAAATTATGTAAATAACAGGTCGCTGGAGAGAGAAACAAGAGGATAGAAAGTGATAGGTAAATGATAGCTCGCTGAAAAGAGACAAGGTGATAGAGGTAAATGATAGGCCACTGAGGAGAAAAACAATATGATACATAGATGATAGGTGACCGGGGAAAAGAGACAGAAGGATAGGTCATTCAGGAGAGAGAAAAAGGGGTAGGTTGCTTAGGAGCGAGACAAGATGATAGGTCACTTACGAGAGAGAGAAAAGATAGTAGGTCAAGAGCGAAGTAAAACAATGCTGTTCATTTGACAGAGGAACAGAAGAGCTATTTGGTTTGAAATAGAAGCATTTCTTAAACAGAACCTACGTCATCACGATATATTTCCTTATCTTAAACGGTTTGCGCTAGGCTACACACATGATATAAAGCTATCTATTGTTTTTTTTCTGTGTAGGTCTAAACAAAAAAAAAATGGCTTATCATAAACGTGTGTACACAATGATAATATCTGTCATTAGGTTGTCTCTGTCGTATTGAAACAATTAATGATTGATCCAACAAGTATGTAGCCGGTTTCAAAGGTTAGGGTATGTGAAGTTTTTATATTAATTTTCACGTATAAACTTACGTAAACCAAATACATTTGTTGCGATAACAGTAATGTAGTTTCTAATTCAATGTGACCTTGGTTTTCTTTAGAACTTATGTTTGTCTTGTCATGTTGGTGCGATTTGGATCTTCCCGTTTAAGTTAGCAAGTTCGGGAATGCGGTTAGAGCCTAAGCAAAGACCTGCGCCATGAAACTTCTTTTTTTAAAGAGGCACAGTGGCGAAATGGTATTAGCTATGTTTCTCTAAGTGGTAAGGCAGTGGGTGCCGAAGCTACTTTAAGTCGAGTGTTCTAATCATACTAAAGGCAAGTATTTCCACTTAAAGCCTAAGTCTCTCCACCGTTAATTTCAGACCTTAGAATTTTTCTACTCTTTGGAAGAGCTGCATAAGCTCACGTTAATGGTGCAATACTATGCCAATAAATTTGAGGCCTCTACAATTTTTATTGTATCCAATGAAGCATACTAAATGTTCACAATTAACAGGATGTTAGATATACCATTGAAAATAATGGATTGAGGCTTAACTCTTTAAACGTTGTATTACTACAACAGATTTTTGCCTAGTTTATAAGTAGTGTCTATATGGCGAAACAGTTCCATTTTGCTATTTTATTCAAACTTAAATTATCTTTTCAACTTTTTAACTAGAAGGATCATTGCATTTATTTTATCTTTTTAAACCGTCTTTTGTGTTCTATTTTAGACTCTACGTGTAATGTTAACAAACGTTTTAGCCTTTGGGCCTCTATTCTCTGCGTACCCGAATTTTCATCCGTTTTTTTTTAAGTTAAGCCCGTTTCAGGCTGAGACGTAAGTTGTAAAAAGTTATTTTGTAGAGGCAGCGGGCTATCCCATTATGTTGTTGTAGTTTTGAACTTAAAATATTTCCCGAAACTGACGTCAGCCACTTCCATGAATCGGCATGATTGTGTCAGCGTTAGGCCTGATGATTGAAAATTACTCGGATTGATAACAGAAAAATTCCGTTACTCTTGTCAAAATCACATCCCTATTTTGCAGTTGAAGCTCACCATGTTTGATAATATCTTTCTCTAGCAGATCCCGAAAGTCTTTGATGATTGCGTCTCTGTCGGGAAAACCTTCGGCCGCCGTAACACAATCCACTGCATCACTTCCGTAAAAGGCTTCCTTGTAATGGATTCCCTTGTGGTAGAAATCTCTCATTACATTGCTCGCGGAGAATTTGAGTCTGAGGATTGTCGTTAGAAAAGTGACCTAGAGGCTCTGGAAGGCTAACTAACGGAATGCGTGAAAAGTAAAAAAAAAAACGAGAAAAAAACATACGAATGGATTTACTCGCGATGCAACTAGGATAAACCAGGCATAAGTCAGAATTTTTACATACTTTATTTAGAAATAAATAAATATATATACATATATATATATATATATTTGAAAAGTGTATTTCATACACCCTTTCAATAAAAAACAACGATTCTAGCCTTTCTGTACCCCAATATGTTTCATTTTATAGCAAAAAAATAAGACCATTATACAACAAATTATGAATTTAAAGGTTTAAAGGACTTAAGTTGAAAACTATTTAAAGTAACTTAGGTCTGGTATATCCAGGTTGCAGTCACAATCAAACATGATAAATTATGTGGCTCGACAGCTTTATAAAAGAGAAAAAAATGTGTGCCAGGACTTTTTTTAATATGGAAAAAGGTAATATGAACTTTATATAGTACAGACAATAAACAAACAGTGCTGAAATATATCTTGTATTTAAGGCAGCCTCTGATGATAGCAAAGTTTTCATATTTAATCATCTATTGAACAAAAAAAAAAGCATTATACGTAACCTACCTAATTTCCATAGTTCAAAAAGCACGGGATGCATACCAAAAAAGTTAATCTAGTCAAAGAACCAGATAAATCTCTTTAATGCGTTAGGTCACCTACATCAAGCGACCGTCTTAGTGCATATCTAAACCTAATCAGTTTCCGTTATCACAAAGCTTCTGCACCTTCAGCCAATATCATTGTGTTGATAATTTCAACAAATGTTGGTCATGAGAATAGAGCACAAAGTTATCGTTCTTGCGCGCAAGCAATTGACTTCATAGAAGGTGTTTACCAACATGAACGATAGTTTGCGGCCTAACCGCATTCCCGAGTATCCTATCTGCTCAATAGTAAAAAAAATTAACAAAAAGAACACAAAAAAATACTTGTATCATCCTACACTTCCTCGGCTTTTGAAGTAAGTCCTTTTGATTTTTTTAACCTTTTGTCGTTTAGGACACACTGCACTGACGTATGCATGGTTACTGTTTATGCGTTTGCATCGTAAAACGTGTTTTGATGAATATACGACTAGTATTTCTTTTTCATCTTTTTAAGTAATGTTCTATAATAAGTAAGGAAACTTCTTCCACACCAAAACAAAGTGACAGCTGATGTTATTTAGGCAACCCAAACCAGGAACATCAATGTCCTACTATCTTTTGTTTCGATAACTCAGCGAAAACGGAGTGGTTCTACGTTACAAGTCTTGAGAGACATATTTTAGGGTTTTTTTTATATTCGTTGGATTTAGAGCTATATTTGTGAAATAAAATACAATTATGGCTCAAAGAAAACGGTGGGCATTCAATGCGTAATAATTATACAGGACAGACTCTTTTTTTTAGATCAAAAGGGGAGCGCAGCGTGTTTCTGTTCATGGTGATGCAGCATGTTAAAACTTTAGTTTTTTTTAGCAGATTTAAATTCAAGCTAATCAACTTCGTTATTTCTATTTTATCTTTGAAACAAAAAGACTTGGGATTCATGAGAGAGCACTGCTTACGTTTTTCATCGTAATAGTGTTCATAGAACAAACAGAAAGAAGAAAGAGAGAAAAAATTTTAAAAAAGGAATGCAGTGAATTATAAAAGTTGTATTGTTAGTATTATTATTAAAATAAGCTCGGATTATAGCTATGAAAACAACAAGTACATAATGATAATTGTATCAACAAATAATTCCTAGAAAAAATATAAAGGTGCAAATAAGAGAGAGTTGTAAGAAAAGGGGGGAAAGTGAGGCAGACATAGAGAGAGATAGAGAGAGAGAGAAAGAGAGAGAGAGAGAGAGAGAGAGATTTAATTCAAAGTTAAATTGTAAGTGTATCAGCTCCCGTTCAAAACCTTTCATCTTTTAAGCATCCTAATAATCATGTACAACTGTAAATGTTCCTCACATGCGATAGATATCGATCCCTCTGTAAAAGCTTGTTAGGTCTTTGTCCAGTTTGTAGGAGCCGTCGTCATAGGTAAAGCGGTAGAAGAGGTGTTGATCCTTGAACTCGTGCTCGTCTACAACTAGGATTCGAGGAGAAAAAAAAACACATTAGATAGGTAGCTGGTAGACAGATAGAGAAATAAATAGATAGATAGATAGATAGAGAGAGAGAGAGAGAGAGAGAGATAGATAGGTAGATAGAGAGACAGATAGATAGATAGATAGATAGATAGACAGACAGACAGACAGGTAGATAGATAGATAGATAGATAGATAGATAGATAGATAGATAGATAGATAGATAGATAGATAGATTTATAGTTAAAAACAGAGACAGGTCGGTAGGTAGGTATGTAGGTTGGTAGAAATTAATAATCGCTAGTATCGTAATTTTAGTTCACGGTATGTTTGAGGCCTTCTAGTCCCACAAACTTTAAATATTATGTTTTACATGATGAATACGCTTAAAATGGTAACAGTAGCAGGGAAATTTGACCGCAATAAAAAAGGCATCAATAAATATAGAGGCGAATCTAATCTTTTTGTATCAAATAAATTACTTTTATGGATTCTAAAAATATCTTCAATAGGCGAAAAGAAAACTTTAGAAACTAGAGATGACTTTCCCAACATATTTAAGAGATGCCGGAAATCTCCCTTCAAAAAGATATATAAACGGTATAGGCCTTGAGGCCTTTTTATTTTTTATTTTCAAGCAAGATTTCTCGTATCCATGTAATTGGCAACAGTTAATTGGAGTAAAGCAGTCGATCTATATAGTAAGTGTGCATAGGCCTAACGAAATTTAGACTTAATAACGACCCGGAACTTTAAAACCACTGTTTTTTNAGGATAGCTTGGAATAAGCGGGAAAAACGAGAAACTAGGGGGGACTTTCCCAACATATTAATAAACATCGGAAATATACGATAAAAGATATGCGAACGGTGTAAGGCCTTTTTAATGATTTTTAGCGAGATTTCTGGTGCCCATGCTTGGATAAAATTAACTGGAGTAAAATTATCGCTCCAAATGTTAAGTATATATATAGGCCTAACGAATTTCAGACTTATAAAACATTCCGGAGCTTCAAAGTAACTGTATTCAGAAGGGTAGTTTGTAATGAGCTCTCAGTAGCATCTTTTCGTGTTATTTTAAATGGAAGGCCCGATTTTGATCTAGTTCACTTATTTATGATAATAATAGCGTAGAGCTAGAGAATGTACCTCCTTAGATGCAACAAAATTAGAATCTTAAAATAACAACGGTTCTGACCTAAATCTACCTATTATTATTGCGGAAGTGTGTATCAAAACTGTTCTAAGAGGGTATTATTTAGGCTATGTAATATTTTCCCCCTTTATGCCAAAAAAGAAGCGCAATCTGTAAGAAGGAAGTAAGAAGAGATTGGTAATTCCCAAGGTGTGACGTAGATTTCCTAAGTCGTGACGTAGATATAGGTAAGAAACATTTTAAGATTGCCTCGTTCCTAGAAATCAAGGGCACTAATCATTACCATGATGAATCAGACCATGTTCCTCAAGAACCTGCATGCCTCTGACAGCCTCCTCACGTGACTGGACATGGTAGCGTTTCAACAGCCAATCAATAGCCTCGCGTCCAATGACACACTTCCTGTACTTTCTGAGATGGTAGCGTCTGTCTTTTACCTGGCTGTCTTCTGTCATTTGAATTCTGGAATCAAGGCGGATATCGATAGAGAGGTTAAGTTGATAAACTAAAAAGATTTTTCCAAGGGAATTAATGTACGGGGAAAGAAGGGCTAGCGGAAAGGAGAAAAGGGACGGGGTATTAAAGTTTCGGTGTTTATTAATCGCCATGGAATTGGTAGTAATAATATAGAAATTATTGTAATAATGATGACGAGCTGAATAGCTATCTAGATAATGACTACAGTGCTTGTATTAATGTTGACAAAAATGGTGGTGGTGGTGGCGGCGGAAGCAGTGATAATCTACGTAAAAGGTTTATGTTATAATTGTTGGCAGGATAAGTGTTTTAAATTACGTTCATCATAGCCACTCCTAATATATATCGAATTCTGACTATTATCTTGTTTTTATGTGAAATAAAAACGGGATGAAAGTGATTTAATCATGCTATCATTCGCTTATTACAAAGCTTATCAATACCTTTAAAGGATATTTTTGATATTTTGACTCGGTCGCAAGAACACTTTGAAAGTTGTCGAAAATCGAATTTGACTCAGATTATTATGAACTAAGCTACAAAACTATCATATCTGTATAACCTCTATGAAAAGTTGAGATTTTGGTTATGATTCAATCAAGAAATAAAAAATTTTAAAAATGCAGGAATTTAAAAAAAATTAACAACACAGGTAGACTTTTAAATGTAAATATCTATCAAGGAAAACATCATGTTAGGTCTTTAGTTTGGAAATAGAATTTTCTTATCGCTTCATCATTTCTTAATTACTATGCAGTATGTTTATAACACTGGCAATTTAAAAGATTGTAAATTTTGAACAAGATATGCCTACTTTGAAAGTTTTTATCAGCATAAAGGGCTGTCGAAAATATAAGCTTTTCTACTCTGAAGTGGTGCGTGTTTTTTTGTTTTTTTTGTTTTTTTTTTTTTGCTACTTTTAGATTTGAAAAAGACATTAATAGTTGGACGCTAGTTCTACCTGGGTTTTTTCCTCGTATTAAGTTTCTTCTAAGGTAAATGGACGTGAGTCACTAAACTCTGTTCTTTTTATTCTTGAAATATAGAAAAATGGTAGGAATTTTGAATTGTCATCATGATCAAAGTTCTGTCTGCCTGTCTGTCTGTCTATCTTTCTCTCTCTCTCTCTCTCTCTCTCTCTCTCTCTCTCTCTCTCTCTCTCAGTCATTACGGGAATTTTAGTTTGAGAAAATGCCTTCTAAATGTAAGTACATTTTCTTTTTTTCAAATCTTGAATTATAAGATATTCCAAGATTTTTTTATTAAGTTTGATCATTTCATAGGGGCCTACACTTTTTTAAGTTTCGAAGTCCAACAAAAGGTATTGTTAAAAAAAAACGCCCTGTAAACTGTGAAAAACGAGGCATCCGCCTTTTGTCGGATCAGTTTTTATGACTCATCCAATGCAGTTTCTTTTTCCTTCATCGCTTGATTCAATCTTGTAATTACGTTGAACAAATGCCCTTAACAGTTGCTCTCAAAAATGTGAACAAAGTGTCTAGAGATATAAAGCATTCGTAATCTTACTAACTTTCCAAAATGTTTTGGAAATCATTTTTCAGTAGATGTAGCTAGCTAACCATGCCATCAAGAGACACGCACATAGGATTTCTCTATCATCCTCACGTGAGTATCCCACGTGCTGGATGTGGAGAAGCCAGCTTTTTTTAAAGGAGAGGCCTTGGACCTAATTTTTGGATGAATCAAATTTTACAGTTTTCAGTCATTTCATCGCACATGTATTCTAGCGTTTGAGGGCGTATTCGCAGGTGTAACAGGTATGGAAATGTACTCTTTGATTTTCTATTGTTTAAAATAGAAAACGTCCCTGCTATTAATTGATACATATGACACTACCAGCCATTTTCCTATACGTTTATTTAACTATGTTTCTATGTAGTTAGCTAGCTAGTTTTCCTTTAGTACAATTGGCTCTAAAGTGTTTCCTTCTCGAGATTGCTTTTAGTTTAAAAAGTTATTAATTTCTATTTTCTGTATGCAAAAAGTTTTTGACCTGTCATCTGTATTTTTTAAAGTACTTACCCCCTGCTTGCTTTCTATATACCTTTTTCGCTCGCTCACTATTTTGTTTTCTCTGAGTCTCTGTGTCTGTTTGTCTGTATCTTGCTCGGCGTCTAATTCTCTATCTAGCTTTCTTTCTGTCTCTAAGGTATAACATTTTGTGTCACCTTTTTTTCCTTGGGCGTAAAGAAATTTTCTTTAACAAGGCAGAAAGAACAATAACTGTATTTACCACTACTACTACTACTACTACTACTACTACTACTACTACTACTACTACTACTACTACTACTACTACTTTTACTATTACTACTACTACTACTACTACTTCTACTACTGCTGCTGCCACTACTGGTACTACTACCACTAATACGGCTGTTGCTGCTGCTACCACTACCGCTAGTATTACTACTAGTGCTACTACTACTACTACTACTACTACTACTACTACTACTACTCTAATATCACTACTGCTACTACCACCATTACTACTTTTAATACTACTACTACAATTTCTACATGTACTACTAGCCTACTTCTTCTGCTGCTACTACTATTACCACTACTACCACTTTAACAATTACTGCTACTACTTCTGCTGCTGCTGTTACTACTGCTATTATCACTACGACTACGCTCGTACAAACACCACCACTACCATCACCACCATCATTTCACTTTTACTCTTACTATTCCTGCATTGCTACTACAGCCATGAGAATATAACTACCTCAAGGCGCATCTTGTCAACATGAGGTCCTACAACCTACCTTAGTTGTTCTCCAACGATGAAAATCTCATATTTAGCAGCATCCCACATCAAAATCTTCCTCCTCCCCATTTTAAGCTTTCCTTTCAATAATCACACACGTTTCTAACGAAGTCCAGGCCTTTCAGATATCCTTGACTTCTATGGATCATAGATTGATTACTTTTCGTTGTTATAATAAGTTTATCTGACGGCTGATAGGAAAAAGTAGTCCACGATTTGAAGAAGTAGATCTAGTTCTCGATTCACTGTGTCCAAACCAACACATTGGCTTCGTGCAGTGATACATTAACTTTAACAGAACAATATCAAATATTACTGCCTTCTGCCTTTTATCACTGTCCAAATGTGACTGTGTCTTATCTACAGAACTTTTTCCGTGAGATTAACATTAGGTCAGAGATTGTGATTGCACTTTACTTTTATCGGATTGTCTGTGAAAGAGGCTACATGATTTGACAGATTTTCTGTAATCGATTCATATATCAATTCAATTGATTCTGTATTCAAAGTTCCAGGTTTAGCTATTATAGTTTGTAATCTAATCGTCTGGTTTTCTTTGGCACGTGGCTAAATTTATTCCGGTTCATATAAAGTGCTTAGTTCCACAGAAAAATGTATTCAGTGTAAGAAGAATACTACAGTGTAAACTAAAAGAAACAAAATACCGTTAAATGACTGCAGAATTAACTTTGTATCTGACGGATAAATTCTTAGGGTAACTTTGTCGTGGCTTTCTTCTTGAAAAACTCTGGCCATAATGGATTTTCGCTTATGAATTCCATGATATTTATTCAGTCTATGTACAGCATAATGAAGTATGTCAAAAATATATGGTGTCCATCACAAACTTAAGTACCTGCAGATATAATTACGAACAAAAGAAGATAACTTCTCTAATATAAAGGAATGAGGGGTATAAGGTGGTAGTGGTCGTGGAATGAAAGGTTTTTAAACAACGCGTAGGAATAGCTACGAAGAAAAAATAGATTCTTGCTAACAAAAAAACCCCTCAAGTTTATTGATTTTGGAACTCTTTTACTACTCTTGTAACTTAGGCGGTCTTTGTTCCATGCTGCATGCTGCATGACCCAAAGTAATTACCATTGATTAATTTTTTTTGACAAGACAGACCGATTGGCATGCAGCGTTCACATGTATTTTTTTGGTTGACCAAACCAAACCTTTTTTTTCCATTGAACTCTACTATTTTGATGTAGATAAAGTTCCATAGCCCTTTGATAGATGGTCTTGCTGGGGGCAATCCGTAGAAATTGGCACAGTCTTATTGCAGTTCACGTATTCAAAAACAATAGAACCCTTTGTTATAGGAACTTTTTCAACAGGGCATTATCACAATTATAGAAGCCATGCCCTAAGCTCTGATTTCTTGCTACAATGTATTCGATTACAATGAATAATTGTACGAGTATCTATTATCTTCTGTTCGATTATAAAGACAATAAAGGACCAGAAATCATTCAAACTAGATGCCCGTGTTACGATATTGTTGTTGACTATCGAATCCTTGACCTATTAGTCCAAGCCCCAGCTTAGGAGAACTCTTACAACAGTATCAATCGCATTCAGATAAGCATAGTCACACAGATAAACAGGTCTGAGTTGATGAAAATGACCGATGCTGTGTAAAACTAAAACAATCCTTCTTAATAACATCAGCAATCACAGCATTAACGGGTATGAATAGAAATTAATGTAATACTTTCTTACGTAGTCGGCTGGATACAAAAAAAAGGAATTTCAAATAAGTACGTGATTCAACCACTGTGTATTTTTTTTTTGTTGTTGTTGTTTAAAGGATGCTGATTTTAAATAATGTCAGCTCCAAGGTTATCCGCTGAGAGAGAATATAGCCAGAGTATTTTAACGATAGACTTATTAATGTTCTGTTTTATTTGCTTTTGTTTGTTTCTTTTGTTTTGTTTTTTGGTCTCAAGCTATTTATTTGTCTCTTTCTCTATGTGTCGTTTAGAGTTGGTCGACATATCTGTATACCTAATTCCTTTATATTTTCATCTATCTATTTACCCACTCTCATCCACGTCCATAATACATACCTAGCTACCTACTTATCTGTCAATCTGTCAACCTACAAATCTAAATTAAATAAAACCAATTATAAAAAGAAGCATCGGTAGTATTTCAACAAACTGTTGCATTCAATCAAGAGTCCGCGGGTTATCTTGTTAAAAACTAAACAGTTCTCATTGTTTTTCCACCCTGTCTAGCTCGCATTCTATGTAAAAGAGAGTATTTATATTTTAGGACGTCAGCGCCTAACCACGATGAGATATACAATGCATTAGGGAGTTGGGGTATCTTCAATCGCATTACTCATAGAATTAATACGTGTGCAGTTGATCTGCTACACGCAGCAACACAAACGTACTGGTGCAGCTATCTTTAAAAGACCATCACTGCTAAATATATCATCTAAAATGGAGAAATATTGATAAGAAAATACAAAGCATTGTTTGTAGTAAAAATATGAGAAAATCATTTGCCGGTTGAATTGCATTCGGTGAATCAGATTACGACTAATAAAAAAAACAATTACTATGCTTACCTGTCTAAACTTTTAAGTCTGAACTCACTAGAGGTGGGATCACACGAATGGTGCGCCCTTTTCAGACAGGGAAATGGGACGCAATGGTTTTGACCTAAATTTACGTCACAACTTGGGAAACACTCATCTCTCCCGTCTTCTGTCTTGCAGATTGCGCATTTTATTGTGTGATACGATAGAAAAAATATAACGCAACTTAAATAAAACGCTATTAAAACCACTTTTGATACAATACTCCGCAAGAATAGATAGATTAAGGACAGAACTATCTTGAGAGCGTTCGCACGAGTAGGTAACCGACCAAAATAATATTCCGCTCTGATTTTTCGGTAGATTTTCACCCCAAAATTGTTTACCGTAAAAGATGGGAAATGAATTTATTTTACAAACCAGCTTAAAAAATTAAATATCGTTTTGCTTTAATTTAAGCGACACTACTTGCAAGCACAAGAACCCTTACTTCTTTCATGTGTGAGGAAATTTCAATAAAACAGGAAGACATTAATTTATAATGATAAATACAACTAGATTAAGATCTCTCCTAGTTTGGCGTATTATAGGCGTTACATGTGTCTAATTTTACAATTTTGGACAAAATTTTTATAAAGAATTGATCTTCTAAAAATAGGTAGGGTATGTCGCATACCGTCCCAAAGTCTCAAGTGGATGAGAAGGCGTCGTGTAAACACTCCCAGCAAGTATTGTTTAACGTTATCACAAGACATTCCCTTGCCTTATTCGCTAGATAATTATAATACTTATATATATACACAAACGCCACCTGAATAGTAACTTGGTAAAGGCATGATAAAATAGTCCTATTAATGTTTTTATAGCAACATTCAAAGTCAAGAGGTAGCATAACAATGTAGGTAATCATAAAAAGAGGCCACTTATTCTCATGTAAAAAAAATAATGGAAAAACCATCTTAGTTACAAAAATAGTGATATTACTTTTTAAATTAGCACAATAACTTTTGTTGTCTTTCCACTAGCCTTCCTATCAATGCATTGCGAATCTTTTGTGAAACGATAACTAGATTTTAGACTAGAAGAAGCAAGTACAAACATAACAAAAGATAAACAACCACGTTTCAGATCTTTTGCAAGCGTGTCGAAAATAGATTCAATAAATTTGGAAGAAGATAACATCATATTATTGTTTTAATGCGTGCCATAAATAGTTTAATACAATCAACTCTTCTTGCGAGCTTTGAAGTGTTATCTAAACTGTCTTCACCACAATCACAACCGCAACCACGAAGTAGCAATATTAGAACTACGACTATTACTACCAGTATTACTGCTGCCGCTACTACTACTATTTCTGCAGCTACTACAGTTAATACTTCTACTACTACCACCAATACTGCTACTATTACTAGTAGTAGTAGTAGTAGTAGTTGTAGTAGTAGTAGTAGTAGTAGTACCACCATCACTGCTGCTTCTACTACAACCACTACTACTACTACTACTACTACTACTA
>BMAT01008392.1:361823-373146 GCA_019649035.1 Elysia marginata | reverse complement strand
CTTATAAGAACCAACAATAATGCATGTAATTTTCTATCTTTCTACGTAAATGTACATCTTTTTACCTTAAGTTTTAGTAAGACAACAGATGCTATTCAACTTCAAAATTCATGTGTCATTATTTAATTTAAATAGTAATGCCTTGGACTAAATGTTCGGCCTAGATCATCAACGGGTTTGTTCCTTATAAGAACCAACAATAATGCTTGTAATTTTCTATCTTTCTACGTACATGTACATCTTTTCACCTTACCTTTTAGTAAGACAACAGATGCTATTCAATTTCAAAATTTATGTGTCTTTACTATTTGAATGATCAGTAAGTTTCGAAATAGGGAAACTACTTGTGCAACATTATCAAAGCAACAATTTAGCTGATTGTTCGTGTCAAGACATCAAACTTTAATGATGAACCAATGAAGAAAACTTTTAATTTGAGAAACCGTGCGCCCGGATACACTGTAAGCCTAAGCTTCATTACAAATTTGGTCGCATGATAAATAGAAGTCGTAAAGACATACTGAAGGAATTTTTTTATCTTTCGTTTTTAGTTTGAAACCTTTTAACTATAATGTCTCTCGTCCACGTCAAATCAGTCGGAAATCGGAAACTATTCCAGGAAAGGCCTCTTACAGTTTCATTTTTTTTCTCATTTTCTATATATTTCAAGTCAGCAAATTGTCTTTTTTTAACAAAATATTGATAACTTCAAGAAATGTTTTAGTTCCAAAGCTTACAGATACAAAAATGCCTAGTTCGACACAGCAATGCCTTTGAAGGTGAAAATTGCGACATCCGACGCGTTCAGCCTTGCTGCAAAATATAATAACAAAGTAGCATTTTCCTCTGTGATTCTCTATTTAAAAAAACAATTAGATTGGCCATAGCCACCAAGCCTAGGCTAAAAATTTTGTTCGTGGGAAAATTTAAAAAAAAAAAGAGAAACAATTAACTTATAGAAACAAAATTTACTTTTATGGCTGGTACATGTAATACAAATGGACCCACTATTAATCTTATTGTGCATTGAATTCCCTTTGTCCCTCACCTTTGTGTGTACCGGTAGACCTTTTCAGCGAAATGTGATTCTATAAAAAGTATTATATGATGTGACTAAAGCAGGCAGCTTATACATTGTGTTCTTCTGTTGACCAGTCTGTGTTATGCCAAATCTATCAGTTTGTAAACGTGGTCTTTCTGATGAATTGGTGTATGAGTTTTGAGCAACTTCTTTACACAGAAACGCACATATATTTATAGTTATAAGCATTGTTATCTGGCAATAGCTCTTTTCTTTTTTCATATAATATTTTAACCAGGACACTCGAGCGGCGTGAAAAAAGGTCGAAGATCGACAAAGTTCGCCGGCTCAGTCGAGCCTTGAACCCCAAGCACTGGCGTCATTCACGGCCCGAGCCTGGCCCCTTGCCACACCCTTCAGCTATGGGCCTTATGGCCCTAGCTGCGCGGCCACCGTCAGGTACACAGAATGATTACCATCATGAGCAGCAGACTGTGGACAGGACCAGCTCTCTACACAGTGGATCAACAAATACAGAGACCTCAACAGATGATGGTGGGGCTTAATTTGAGTAACATTAGAGCGTGCAACAACGTAAATTGCAATAAATTATTGTGGAACCCGTTGGCCTTTCCTTTTAAAAAAAAAATTACAAAATATGCGTTTATCTAATTTTATGTACTGTTTCAGGCTGCGTTAAGTAATTTGAATTTTTACCTTCTTGTAATGAGCATTTATCATTAATTTCATTAACTTTACTTTCTGTTACTAGCTTTGTGTTTGGGAGAAATGGCAATAAACAAAAAAAAAAGCTATGATCCATCAATTGAACAAATCCTGATGTAGATATTGAGCATGTAACTTTGTAAGTTGCAACACACATCTCAAAACGAGATTAAAAAATGCTCCCCTTCCTTAGATACTACTTTTACGAGATGTTTTATGAATGAGCAGAGTTAGCCAGGATCTGAAATCAACATGCTCATTTATATTTTAGTAATATCACTGTCAGTGTAGTAATTAGTATATAAGCCTGCATGAATTTGCAATGTTTCTGCCGACCCATAATCTGAATCTTGCCCTCTGCTATGCCCCACGTTGAATAACTTGCAGCTTCGCACTTCATATCAAACCAGAACAGTCTTTAATGCAGTGATGTTTTTAGTCCTTCTATCTAATATAGTTATGGAACATTTCCTCTCTTCTTTTAAGATACCGTACTTAGTTACAATGGCGTCGTGGTCTATTGGTCGACGCTCGGCTTTTGGACTGAAAAATCCGGCGGTCGAGCCCTGCGTTTGGCAGTTCGACGTTAAGTCCTTGAGATAGGTTATATTCACATACAGTATTTCTTTGCAGCACTCAGGGGTTAAATGAGCACCCGGCTATGGGCAGTGAAAGACCTTGTTGTTAGTATGCTAGCTGCTGCTCTGTGAGTTCAGAACATTATTTGATTGGTTATGGCCTGTTGGCCAGGGGAACCCATGTAAAGTGCTTGGAGCACTTAGTGGATTTCGTACTTTATGAAAACACCCATTACTTTTACTTTACGATGCTTCTAATCATTAAAATTTTAGTGCCTACTATTATAAATTTCTTTGCTCTTCGCATTGTTTTCTGCCAAGTGCTGTGTACTTAATTAAAAACATATTAGATGTTAGAAGCAATGACCTTACCAACTAGTGTTTGCCCTCAAACCTCTAGCATTTACATCATTAACTACGAAGGCCTATTCTGAAGCATGAATGTTTGCATGCGATCAGTGTAACACTAACACTTTAGTTTGCTCAGCTCACAGCAAGCAATACAGGGGTAGCCTACATTGTGCTAGTATTCTATTCTATCGTTACAATCCATTTGCTGTTATTTTTAGATAAGATCACATCATTAGTTTCTTCTCAATTTCAATGTACCGTATCAAAATTGAAGGTATTATTTCACATTCCTTGATTTTCTAAATCTTTCACATTATAGTTCAAAAGATGGGCCTGCTTTATAAAAGCATGTACAAATGTATTCCTTCAGTGCCATAGGCAAGCCGCTTAAGTTCCTTTGCTGCTGTAATGCTGTTTGAAACATCCAAGAGTAAGACTATTTAGAGAAACAAGCGAGGCTTACCTTGGTAAGGTGATGATTGTTCCCGATTTTATGAAGATAGTCGTCAGGAACGGAGGTGTAATTGAGAAAGCGTGGGATCACCTACTGGCCAGACTTCAGCGTGTAGATCATTTGTGGTTGTGTAACATTATCCAATTCGAATGTGCACATATTTATAGCACAAGTGATAATGACACTAATTGTTTTGATTGATAAACTTAGATCAACAAGGGAGGGCAATTACACCTCCGTTCCTGACTACTGTCTCCATAAAATCGGAAACAATCATCACCTTACCAAGGTAAGCCTCGCTTGTTTCTCAAATTTTATTTCGTCAGCCGTAAAACTTGTCGGATTGTAATTGAGAATTTAGAGCCACAAAGACAAATGAAGTGGCAATTTTAAAGCAAATGATTAGAAGGAAATATAAAGTTACCCTATTTACACTGTACACAATCATGTCGTAATATTCATTTCTCTTGGACAAAGCCTTGAATAATGGACTGCCCAAAATTTATCTTTATTTGTTTTCTTTCTTTTAACAGAAGAAGAAAACTTTTATGAAGATGTAGAGATCGGCCCAATCAAATCAGCTACTATGGAGTCTAAATCTTCAGAATTAGAGAAGGCAAGAAGTGGGTTTGCAGGTTTCCTGTACAAATCTTTGCCATCACCTCGAAGACATCGTCGTCAGCGCAACATAAGTAAAACACCTCCATGGGACAACAAAGAAGAATTGAGTGATAGTAATACCGTTGAAACAAACCGTGCTACCAATGTTTCTGGTGCCACCAGTATGACCAATGAAAGGGGTTATCTCCCCTCAAGTGACGAACCAAAGTCAAGTTCAATGGATAAAGCTCTGCGGTGGGCAAGCAAACTTGGAGACAAGATACAAAACGATCTTCCTGGCATTGGTAAAATAAAGGAAGGCAGCAGGGAAAGAAATATGAGGAAAGCACCTGACATCCCACCTCCCAACAATTTTTGTGCTAACAGTAACACTGGTGCCTCTTCCCCTCCTTCAGACAGAGCTCCTAGTCCCCCAGTGGGCCCACCACCCCCAAGGTCTGCCTCTCTTGGCATCGTTAAGGATAATCCAACTCAAACCCCAGGAAGAGCCAGTGAGGAAGCAGCTACTACAGGTCATGACAAGGGACCTGTTGCTCCAGCCAGAAAGAAGAGAGCTACAGCAAAAACCTTGTCGAATACTGAAAAGTCAACATCTTCAATAGGGAAGAATGTACATGTACCATCTTCAAAGGACAATGATTCAAACAGCAATAAAAGCGAGTCTCCTTCTTTACTTATAAAAGACAGTGACACAAAAAATCCAAAAGTGCAACCTCTTCCACGCAAGTCACTATTGCAAACAGAGAAAATAACAGAAGCTTCACACAAAAACTATAAACCTGAGGCTCCAAAACCCAAGCCAAGAGGTATAAAGAGTCAGACGTCATTACAGCCTATGCCCTCTGTGAATAACGTTATACAGTCAATGAATTCTTTAGCTATTGAAAAACCAAGGAATGAGAAGCTAAAAGAGGAAGATAACAGTTCTAGTCTTGATAGACCTAAAAGAGTACCTCCACCCATAAAACCTAGAACATTTTAACAAAATGTGTAATAATAGTTAAGACATAACTTCTGAGGTATACTCTTATCACTATCGTAATGGCACTGTGCAATTTAAAATGATGCTATCGGGTGCTCTTGTTTTTTTTTTTATAAATTATCTCATGGAAGGTGCTTTTGTACATTGTTGAAAGACCAAAAGCTCATTTGTTTATGGCACATGTACTAGACAGTGAAGCTACTGTTGTGTTTGTTTGAACTGTTGATTTGTACTGTAAATAAAGTTTATTGAAGATGCATTGAATGTTTAATTTTAGGACAAGTCCAATTATTTTTAAGCATCTATGCATTATTTCTCAACTAACTTGCCAACTTCTGTGCAATGTTACATACAAATTTTGAGAATGACATAAACTGTGATCCATTATGCTAATACAGTTTGAATCCAGAGAACTTATATCTCAATTATTCAAGTCATTGTTTAATTTGAAATATGTCTTGCAACCAGTCCAAATGAGGCGTAAGTCGAAATTGGAAGGTAGTCAGATATTGGTATCACAGCAAAGCTTATTTTCTCTTTTTCCAAATACGACAAACAGAAAAGCTCTATCAAGCTTCTGTATGAAGTTATAGCCATTTGAAGTCAACAGGGTTAGAACTTGTGAAATTTCAGAAAGGGGAGAAAACAGCACTTAAAGTTTAGACAACTATAAAGATATTGAGGCCTAAGAAATCGTCGAGTAAAAACTGTTTAGAAATGGCTTTAGCCTCAATATCTGAAAGAAAAAAATTTGACTTCTGAACACCCACTAAACTTTTAAAGCCTGTATCTCAAAACTAAGCCTTTCGACTTACGACTCATTTGAACAGAATGCGAGACATATACTGTATATGTATTTATCAATCTTAATTCTTTTTTCTCTTTTCTAAAATAATCTTTTACTGATAAGTAAGAGTACAGATAATTCAAAGTTAAACTTTGTTCGCATGGGACTTAAACTGTCCTGACTGGGCTGAGATTGACATCTTCACTTGTATGGTCATAATGATATTTATCATTGAAGATGGCTGTTTTCTTGTCATACCTTGCTTAGTAATCAAAATGTACTGAAAACGTACAGGTACATATTGGCTATGTGGCTATGTTTGACACATTATTTTGTTTTAGTTTACATTATTGTCTAAGGCCCTTAACAAGCAGTGTACTTTATAAAAAAAAATGTTCTTAGGAAAGGAACCAAGATCCAAAAAGCTAAAGAGGAAAATTTATACATGTAGTTTATTAAAGCCAGGGTTTGTTGACGTAACCGAAATGTGCAAAATGAGAACATTTCAGTTTACCTAGTATCAACTTTGTATGCAATTGTTTATGTATTTAATGCTTGTAAAAAAAAAAAAAGAAAAGAGCAAACTGGTGTAGTGTTGCAAGCTTAGGCAAAGCTGGCCTTTTTTGTCTATCAAAGTATCTTTCTTTCTCTCTTTATGTCTGTTAATTGTTTTGCTGATAAATTGACTTAAAACTCCATATAAACAGGCCAAGCACAGCATCAATCTTTAAATTTAATTCCACTTTGATTTAGTCGGAAACAAGGCAAGCCGGAAATGTCTTTATTCTATAAAAGGAAAAATACATTGATTAAATCAAGCACAAAAAAACAGGCACTCCATTTCACTTAGTCTTAAAACTACAATAAGACTCATAAGGACAGATTGGGAGACTGTAAAAACAAAATATTATTACCATTAATTGTTTTAATTATCAAATTTCTAAAAAGCCTCAAGTTTTGAAATTATTATAAAAAGTAAATCCCCACTGCTGTCATTGTAACATTCATATTTACATTGCTAGCTTGTTCAAAACAAATGCTGTTTATAATAGGGCATGGATTTACCCTCTTGTGATTATTTGTGCCAAAAAACGGAACACCTGATGTAGGCCCTTTTTCATATTGTGTGATTTAAAAGATTCAAAATGACATATCAAATTTATTATACTCCTGAAATATGCCATTTCCATGAGAAATGATCTAATTAGACAAAGTCATATATGCCATTTTGCTCTGAGTGCAATGACAATGTTATGAATGCTAGCTCATAATAACATGAGAGCTCATGTAGTGAAAAATTGTGAGCATTTCTTTTATCTGTTCAGAGGCTTCTTAGTCTTACAGTTGTTCGACACTTATTGTCGAAGCCATTTGTGAGCAAAGTTGATCCTACAGCAAAACTGCAAAGGTTCTTGCATGTCTCATGTCTGTTAGTTTTCATTACGCTTTGAATGTTACTGAAGAGTTTGAAAGAAATCTTGAGCTGCTCCTGTTAGATTTATCAGGAGCTTAAAAGTTAAATTAGAATCAATCTGAAATATCTACATTTTTCATGTAATACGTGATTTTATAAATAATAATTAACTTGCTAAGCAACAAGCAAGTGTGGACAGTTTGTCCGACTTTTTTCTTTCATTTTCTCTCAAACACTATACAAAAAAGTAAAATTGAAGGTGCTAAGTTTGTAGAATATTCTATACAACAACGTTAAAATACACTAATAATGTTGGTAGGACCTACATTTTTTTAATTTGTGATCCTCCTTTGAGCCAGCAATCACTTAAATATAATAATCAGTTTGTCTGAATTAGAACAATGTACTTATCGTATTATAATCATGCTGTTGGTATGTCCTTTGCGGGTATTATCCTGAATGTAACTCTTTACAGTTCATTAAACATTACACACAATATTATGTAATTCTAAAATTCATGAAATGCATCTAATATAAATTGTATTGTTGCAGCAGCATCAACTTAAGTTAACCTATGTATATGAATTTCATATCAGTATTTTCCATTACAGTCTATTTCATCTATATATATGCACAAGCTATTTTTCCCCTTCAGAAAAGACAGCAGATTTAAAGCAACAAAAAAAAACATTTTTTTTTACTTTAAAATAAAACAAACAGAAAAACTCTATAATGTTTCTGTATTAAGTCATAGCCGTTTGAAGTCAGCAGAGTTAGGACTTGTAAAAACTCAGGGGAGAGAATAGGATTTAAAGTTTAGGCAACTATACAGGTGTAGAGGCCTTGGGAACCCTACCAATTAAAAACTAACAGTAACACATAAAACATAGAATTCAACCCAAATCAAAACTGTGTTTAAACTGTTTAGAATTGGTTTTGATGTCAATATTTGAATTTTTTTTTAAATTGACTTCTGGTCATCAGCCTATGTATATCTCAAAACAATGTCTTTCAACTTACGACCTACTTGAAGTTGGACAGAATGCGAGACATATGCACTTAAAAAGGGGTTTTCTCAGTTTTAACCCTCTGACAGTGTTATGCAACTTATTTGCATTGGTCACTAGACATTTTGTACAGACAGTGGAGTTCATTTAATTAATATTTTATAATTTAAGTTAATACATTGCTAGAAGGTTCTTTTAAACTAAGGTTTATCTTAAAATTCAAGAGGATTTCAGAAGTATTCAAGAGGGTAATTTTATACTACTGGTAGATTAAAGAGAATTAGCTGTTCTTCATATTATTTACAATGAAACATGATTACTGTGGCATTTTCTTTAATATTCTTTGGCTTTGTTTTTTTATATAATTTGAAAACTGCTGTTCCCTAAGGTGTTGCCTTGAAGTTTTCACGACGGGGTTTTCATTTGCCAATAGATGGCTAAACTTATCTTAAGAGGACTTTGGGATGATATTGTTTTTAAATTCATAAAAACCAAACCATAATTATCAATTGAAGATCCAAACCATAATGTCTGGAACTTGGAAGGAAAGTTTATATAGGCTACTATGCTCATAAAAAAAATTTATTTAGAGAGTGGACCACCCATAGTATACTGTTTAGTGGTGCTTTAACATAGCAGTTTTAGAATAGTTTGTTATGTAACCATGCTTCCTTCATCTAGTCACTCTTTATAAATATATATATATATATATATATTATATGTAGAAATTGGCTTTAATTTTAAACCATTGCAAACTTATTATAGAAATACAGGAGGTTGCAATAAACAATAATCAAAGTTACTGACTTCCATGGCATGAATGGTTGATTGAATGTTTGTTAGAATAGTGAAGAACATTTTTTTTTGTAGTGAAGACTAAAAAATTAGGAATATATTGCATTCTTTGAAGTCCATGTTTGTAGAAATGGATGATTTGCAGTTCCTATAATTATGGTCTTCAATCAATAAATCAGGCAGTGAATACTGATCCTTTTACTTATTTTCTATTTGCCTCACACAAATTGCAGTTGATTACACGAAAAAAAAAAGTGAACACCTTTAACCCTAATTACCCTGCTGCAACCCAATGTGACCGAGAAAAAAAACCTAGTACTTTTTACCCTAAAAGTAACACGGACTATTGTGACCAAGACATCACTGTAAACAACCATGTAGTAATAAAACTTTACAGCTGGGACTGTGCGCAAGACGAAAATAGAGTTATCTCCCTATACTCAGAAATATAGTGCAAATTGAGCAGTTCTTTAGAGTTAATTGAGTTAAAGGGAGCGCTTGCTTGAACTTGAAGCCATTCTTTTAGTTGTCTATTTGGTCTTTCTTTAAATATTTTCAATACTTAAAGTCAACTCTAGCTTAAACTCAACACATTTACAGTCCAGAAGATTATCAAGATTCCACTGTATGTTTAATTTAAAATCAATGTGTAAAGAAACAGATGTTCAACTTCTGCCAGGAATTCCAAAAAATGGTCTTCTGCGACGTCATCTTCCTTAAATCCTATTGATGCTAGTTTGAAAAAAATATGTCTTATACCTACCATTAAAACAATGAAATGGGGATAGAAATCACTTTCCCTCACTGTATATGATAAAGTTTCAAGCATAGATAAAGCTTTTAGAAATACATTTCACGTAGCCTTGTTTATGCCTCCCATTTTGTTGAAAATTGCATACATATTTGTAAAAATTTCTTTCTTAGTAGTTCAACTTAAAGCTAAAATTATGTGAACCAAATTAAGGTAAAAACAGGCCGATATTAGCAATGGCTGGGCTAACTTGTGTAAAAAAAAATTTGGGCAAAATAAATAATTGTTTCATGTTTGAAAATATTAGAATGATCCCCTTATTGTCTCTCTCTATTAGTATCAAATCATTTCAACTCTTTAACTAGAGGCTGAAATGAAAATATTTTAGTTTGCAATTAACATGAACAAGGTTTTCACATTTTCCTCTATTATCTAAGGAAAATAACATTTTGAGTTTTGTAGTCGAAGGGTACCAGTATCAAGAAAGTTTTTTTCTTTAAGTTTACCTTAAAATTATGAATTTTTTATTTACAAGTTGCTTGATGCCTGGCAGTAGTAATAATTATGTTTGCCTTTTTTGAATAAGGCAGAGAGGCTTAAAAAATGCTGGTTTGACAATGAACTTTGCTAATTGGCACAATCATACAATTTTTTTTAACTTTCTTTACTTGATTATTTTCTCTTTTTCAGCCAAATTTTGACATGCACAAATGTACATGAATGGTAATGAAACACTTACTGATAGCAGCTTTTCATAAGTTACACATTTATTATGTTTTTTTTTGACAATGTTAATTGATGCAATATACATGATTACATGTATTTTTTAGCATGTGATATTTGCTGAACTGTATTACAAAAAAAGAAATTAAATCCAACATTTTTCTTTTCTTCATTTTTCATGTCTCGTGTCCAGGGCATATAAATTGGAAGTCAGATTTTTTTTTTTTCGAGAAAACGCCAGTAAAAGGTACATGTGTATTTTTTCTTATTTTTCTTTATATTTTAAATCAGCAAAATTTTTCATTTCATTTCATAAAATATTGATAACTTGATCAAATTTTTAACACTTCAAAGCTAAGCAAAATGTCTACTTCAAAACAAAAATACCCTTGGAGGTAGAAATTGTGACATCCATCTCATTCAACCTAGACGCAAGACATAGGTCTATTTGTTTTTTTTTCACTGTAACATGAAGAGCTGTGAACAACAATTTAAAAAATCTTTCCTGGAATGATAGAATTCTCAATGGTCAAACAGTATTACTACACAGGCCAAACAGCCAAACTTTTCTCATCTACCATGGAAAGATCAGCCCATTACTCTGATGAGTCTTTCCATTTGCCTTTGTTCCAACCAAACAGAAAAATGACAGATCTATTCAACACTTATGCAAGATATTGTTTGATTGCCATTTAAGAGTTAATTACTTATTGGAGGTCAATCTAGGAATTAAGCCCTGAATTTATTTTCTTTCTGAAACAGTTTGCAGTTTATAGGAAGTACATAATAAAATGTTTTTAATGACGTCTAAATCATTTGCACTGGATTCGAGGAATAAATGTCTTGCATTCTTTCCAAACGAGTCGTAAGTCGGAAGGCCTAGTTTTGAGATATTGGCTTTTAAAGCTAAAAGGGTGGTTATAAGTCAATTTTTTTTTATTTCAGATATTGGCAGTAAAACCATTTCTTAACTGTTTTGAACACCTGATTCGTTTTGATATTCATGTTTTATGTGCTTAATTTTAATTGGTATGGTTGCTCAGGCCTCTACACGTGTATAGCTGTCTAAAAAAAGCCCTAACCCTGTCGACTTCAAATGGTTATAACTTGATA
>BMAT01008392.1:279457-292155 GCA_019649035.1 Elysia marginata | reverse complement strand
CTGCCTGGCTGTTTTTTGTTTTTTTTTTGCTTTTTAAAAGTAAAACCACACTGACAGAAGTAACTGTAATTTTTGTTTAACCCATTCACACCAATTGCATGCAGGAGAATCTGCCTTCCTAGATGCTGTGGGTTTCGTATGCCTTGGAACTAACAGTTCCAAATATTGTTTTAGTTTATATTGCTGGAAAAAGTGAATTTGTGCAAAATCACCTATGTTGCAATAAGCAGAAAGAAGAATTGACATACATGTCTAGCTTGGCGGGGTGTGTAGAACAGATCACACAAATTGACTAATTTTGTCATGGTTTTGAAAGAAATACCATGCTGCTTTTTTTCAAGTGGTAGAAAATAAGAATTAATTTAAAAGAATAAAATAGTCAAACAAATAATGAAAAAAGTTAGCACCTGTTTTATGGGTATGGTATCTAGTGGACCTCACTGTCTAGCTTGGGTGGTTGCAAGATTATGCAGCAGGATGGAAAAGTTCCAATCAGAATTTTTATATAGTCCTGGTTTGAGGAGAGTAGTCTAACAAAAACCTCAGCCTTGGTCAGGACGGGTTCAAATAGCCATTTTCCCATCACCTGCAAGTACCTTGCCATGTATTGGGTGTGCAAGGTATTCTTTTGAAAGACAAATAGAGCCCACTTTTTTTTCCTTTGTGAAAAGGAAGCATGTTGCTAGACCCAATTGTGTACCAGTACCTTGACTGGTCATAGAAGATTCACACAAAAATTAGAACCGTTGGCTGATATTGTTAATCATATGGAGCTATGGTGGTTTAAAACATGTAACTAAATGCTAAAATTAGAGTGCTAGCACATTTCTCATGATTTGACTGTAGAAGAACTTGTGGTTTGATGAGTTTTTTTTGTCAATTGCTGCAATCTACTGATCAATAAGTAAAACTGGCAAAGATAAATTCAAGAAAACAAAGTAAATTGCTCAACAAAACGAATAAATTCAAGATTTTCACCCCTTCCCTCCGAAAAGAAACTCAACAAAAACAAACCACTGATAATGAGTAATTTCTTTTCTGGTAGGTGAATTTTCATCACTTACTAACTACCCTTCTAGAGTTTCTTTTCACATTATCTTTCACTGATGAAAAAGATTTTCAGGAGAAGAAAAAAACGGACCAGAAAGTTTTGTACAGTCCTAAATTACCTGTGACAGTGTTTAAATATTATTGGGTTTTTTTTCTCTCTAGCGCAGCAGACTTATTAATTCATAGTTTTTTACACTCAATGTATTACAAAATTGTATTTTACTAGTTTTATAATATATGCATAAGTCCTAAAGAAAAGCAGATTTCTTTCTCTCTTTATATAAGTTATTGCTGTAACAAAACAGTATGATTGAACATGTTAATGACAAAACAAAAAAAAACAAACAAACAACAAAACGGATAGACTTTATATTAAGCTTTTACATCAGCTGGCTTTTTAAAACATAGATTTTATGACTTTCTCTTGTTTTTTTTTTTTTTATGAACAAGATAATGCTTATGTATTAAGAGACAATATCACAAATGCCTTCCAGTGAATATAAATGTATAGCTGACACTAATGCAAATAAATGACATCGTTTATATATTTGAATGAATTGTTATATATACTGGCGATATCATATGTTGTTATTCCCTTAAAGGGCTTACAAACTGTCATTCCTGCATGCCAAATGGCTCCATAGTTGGTGTCTATACGGTATCTTTATTTTGATTAATTTTAAAAATCCGTCTTTTATGTTTTCTGTTCTGGTCTGGCACAGTATTTCCTTCTAAAATTGTTCATTTGTTTCATTCTGATAGGCAGCCACATTCCTATGTCTTGTGAACACATGTCCATGTCATCCAGACTTCTTTTGTGGTCTTTTTATTGTTTATGTGTGATGTTATTGAAATATTGCAAGAGAACACTTTTAAATCATGTTTAGACATACTCCAGGTTTTCAATTAGCAGATATAAGCATGGGTGCTTTAGAAAAGCTTCCACTGGAATTAAATGTAATTATTTTTTATTCTTTTCCTTTTCATACAGTGGGTGTATAAAAGGTATCTATGTTACAGAAGTGCCTCCCTTAAGTTAAGTAATGTCAGGCTAGGTTAATTTTAGATCTTTACATCAATTGAAAGAGGCAAAATCATCAAGTTCCCCCTCCAAAAGAATAGTAATCAGGACAAAACCTAATCCTGAGGAAGTGTCAAATTACATCTTTTTTTGTGTGTGCTTCTTTTGCTCCAAGCATTACAGATTACTCTATCTTCTCATTTTCTTTGTTTTACAGATTAATCTAACTTCTAATTTTTTTTGGCTTAAAGCATATTGTTAAGTGTTGTATAAGAACCTGATGTTTTATTCAAGCCATGGATGTGTTTTCCTTATTTTTTTTTTGAGTTATACTTAAGTGAATATGGGAATTTAACTCACTGATTACTGGACTCAACGAGTCAAGTTACTTTGTAGGTTCTAATAAAAAATATTATGTACAAACATATGCATAGTGATTTTGCTTATGCATTATATGTTTTCATTGAAAAAAGAAAGTTTTACCCATTCAGATGTGTGAAAAAGAAAAGAGAAAATGAAATAATGCACAATCCATTCTGATGGTGGGTGTTTATAATACTAGGATGTTGAAAATATTGAAAGTTGCTTATGAAAACTTTTGTTTAAAAACCTCAAACGTTTAAACAAAATTGCATTCTAATCTTCTTATTACTGTGATGCAAAGTGCAGGAAGAGAGAAAAAATTCTAAAAAGAAAGATATGCATATTTTCTCGTTCTTGTCCTGTAAAATTGTGTCAATCTAAATTTAAGCCTTAAGCTTTTAGGACTTGCCAATAGAGCAAAAATAATCACATATGTGGAAAGTTAGTGATAGCTCATGTGTGATGAAGGTAGTCAGTAATATACAAATATGAAAGCGAAAGAACAAGAATAAATGTGTAAATCTAACGAGAAATCTCTGTGAATTTTATAAGTTATTTTACCTTTTTTTGTTTGTTCTCATTTTGTATATAAAAACCTTTGTGCAAAAGGCCTGAAAAAATTACTTTTTTGCAGATTTTCTGGAGGATGAAAAGGTGCTTTGAATTGTTCAGTTGTTTCTGAGCTATAATTTTTGGTGGTGAGTTAAAATCAGACTGACATTGACACGACTTAAGGAATATTAAATTTATTTCACCAGCCAGGTTATTTTTCATGGATTTTCACTGGCGAATTTGAATTGTTTACTGTACATAAATATACATGTCCTATTTTCATAAATATCTTTGAAAAGGTGATACATTTATAAATAGCAAAATATACATAATTATTCATTTTCTCATTTTATATGTCCCCTTTCCTATTCTGAAACTTGAGGCTCAAATATATATTACAGACTCTGATCTCAGATATCTTTATATAAGTTTCCATCAGTGAAAGTTTTATCAAAAGTTGATATAAGATGATAAGGAAGGATGTTTGAAGAGAATTCTACATCAATATGGTGTTGAATAATTGGTTGATTACAGGCATAGCGAAGAACTTCTGATTATCAAAAGCATGATAGCACTTTTGAGGATTTTTTTTCATAGACGATGCATTGGACATTGTGGCCTTACATATTACAGCTTTGCAAATATTTTATTTCGTTTCTTTAAAAATATTTAGCAAGTACGAATATGATGTTAGGTACAAATTTCTAGAATGCTTAAATTTACCCGTTTTTTGTCTTTTCAATGTGATATCTACATTCAGCAAAGTTGGAATTTGTGCTCACTGTTTTCCCAGGGGAATGTTACCTTAGCAAGTTTATGTGACAAGGCAGTGAAGTAGATAAGTACTAGTGTGTAGTGTTTTCCTTTTGTGAGTGTATCAAATCCAAGGTTCTCATTGTCTATAGTTTCAAAGATGAATAATGTATCTATGGTATTTTATCATTGCAAAGACAAGAGTAACTTTTGTCCTTGTCATTTTATCATTGGTGATGAAATTGAGATGGATATAGGCTAGCTCAGACAATAATCTTAGTTTTGAGGCCTATGTATATATTACTACTCCATTTTGGAAGACATACCTTATTTCTCATACTCTGCTGTGGGCAATTAAAGTGCAGAATCTGCCATATTGTTATTTCTGTATATACTGCACTTTTGTTGTCCTGTGCAATACTGTTAGAGACTGCTACAATCAAGTGATGTTTTGACCAGTATCATAAAGCTGAGGTCAGTGGTGATCATGTGAGACATAATACTACTGTATCAACCAGGTAAATCACGTTTTTGTCAGTTGAAGCCATCAGTCAAAATTAGCAGAAGCAAGCTAGGTTTAGAGGGCGCTAACGTGATATAAAACTTTGCGGCAAAAAGACATGGAAACATGGGTAGCACTCTCCAGAGAGACACCTGCACTAAGCTAGCTCTTGGATAATGTTGTCAGTCTTTACTAGGTGGTCAGGTGTGATGGTGGTTTTCATGCTTTTAAAATCTTAACTTGTTTGACACTTTAAAAACTATTAAATTAGCTTTGACAATGTAGTTGGAAGACCCAGCTGTTAACCTAGTGAATGTGATCATTATACAAAGTAGACTACAATTATGCATCCTTTTATTGAACACAATCGAGCCACACAGCATAAATATATGAGGAATGATTGGTTTTAACTGACTATAAATAAGAAAACCCAAAGGACAACATTCACTTATAGCTCCTTTGCATTCTGAAAAAATATGTTGAGTTTTAGGGCCTTTTTTGGGGGCCATATAAAGATGAACAGATCAGAATTAGATGGTGGCTATATATAGCCAAAATCGTTGAGACTGTAGATTTAATTTCTCGCATACTTTGCATCAGTGAGGTCAGAGCTAAATGCATTCTGATTGCTGTGTTTTGATCAAAGATTTGTCATTCCTCTAGTGTTGTAAATTTTGTATGATTTTTTAAATAAATTTAAAAATATTCACTTCAGTAAGAGTTCTTTATGTGGAGCCACATACTTATCTTTATTGTTTACAGCAATTCAATGAATCAAATTTTATCTTCCTGAAAGCATAAGCAGATTCAGTAATGACCAGTGCAGTCTGTCTCAACCAGTGAATAGGTCAATACATTAGAAAAGATTCCACAAGGCTTGGTAAAAAAAAACTGCGATGAAATTCAAACTCAAGATCCAGTCCCTTTGCAAGAACTAAAACAATGAGACAAAAACATGCTTGCTGTTTTGTTCAGTTCATCTTAATCACCTAGAGAACTGGATGTTACCAATACTAAAAATGAATAGTCATAGCAAGTAAGGATTAAAAATGTATGTTAAATTTGTTTCCATAAATATAAATTAACTGATAAAACTTGTTTTTTTTTATTTATTAAATCAGTGCTGCTTATATTGTTTTGTAGAATTTCACAGTGTGTTTGTTACTTTTACCATGTTTTATTTTAGGATATTTTCTGTTATTTTTGTACAAGGTATGCTAAAAAAAGTGCCTGTGATTGTTTTGTTTCACCCTCAGAAACTGTAGCAGTAAGCTTACAATTGTGCTTTGTTAGTTTCATAATTGTACAAATCTCACAATTGGTAGTGTTGCGTTTTCCTTTCATATTTTTTATTTTCTTATATGCTTATTTAATCTTATCGTCATTTATTTTAGTATGACATTTTGTTTTGTTTTCTGAAGGCGTCTTGAATGATCTAATTACCTGTGAGTAGCAGAACCCCTTTGTAACGATGAACAGATCTTTAGTTTTTGCTTTTAGTAGAACCCTACTTGCTAATAATACTGACAAATAAAACTTCTGTTAAGACTTCACATTCACTGAAAAAGAGCTTTAATTAATATTTGTTTGTCGTACATTTGCATATCTATTCTTGACTCGGTGTTTGCTGTATTTACAAGTAAGGCAACATTTTCTTGTTATCATAAATAATGTAATTAAAACTGTGTCACATTTTTTTTAAAACTTTGAATAAAGACACTTTCCCTGTTGGTGTCCATATTTTCGGTTAAAAATAAAATACAATAAATTTGCTGTTATTTTTTTCTCAAAAGAAAAAGTGCAAGAGTAGATCTGTTTGGCCAAAGGTCAAAGAGCCATTTATTTGTTTACTTTCCCCCCTTTTTTAATTTATAATATTGGGTAAGACTGATTACAGTAAAGAGTTTGATTGTGGAATTTTTTGTTTTAAGAGATGCCATACTTTTTGTTGTTTGAAACATTTCCTAATGTTGTTCATTTATATTTTTTCATCATGAAATCAGCAACGGACTGTAATAAGTTGATTTTCCCCTCTTTGAAATACTTCTTTAGTTTAACTACTGAGACACCAACTCATTTTATCCTTGGTATCTTATCAATGTTTTTGTGGAAGCATAATTTTGTTGGTTTATTTGCTTCTTTTTAAATAAGTATTTGGTAACTTGTCGGTGGCTTGCCCACTTCCACATTAAATGATTCAGATATTTTGTTAAACCTATGTTAAGCCTCGTAAATCTCTCATTTTAAAGTTTTTTTCCTTTATGTAGGCCTATTTAGAGCTGTACATCCAGGATTTTGCGTCACAAATTTTGGCATTTCCAGCAGTTGGACAGAATAACTTGTATTAACCGCAAATTTTCTACAAAATTTACAGATTTTAAATGAAAGTTGCACATTTGACGATAGGTAAGACCGTAGATAACATCTGCCCAGCTAATGCAACATGCAGTAGACTTTTTTCTCATGGGCTGAAGTCCCAGTCTATGCACAATACTTGTCCATTAAATAATAGAACATTCTCTTGCAAACAAAGAAATACAACTTATATTAGCACCTTACCAAGAAATGTATAATCTGACTTTCATGCTGGGATTGCTTATAAAACGCTGCAAGTAACTGTGTAGGACTATCCATCATTTGATGGGTCTGAACCCTATGTTGGTGCATGAGTTCAAGACATAATTAAAAAATGCCTCCATCCTTTCTGTAGTGTTTGGGGCTTGTTGGACATCACCTTGCTTTAAATTAATAGGTTGCACCTGTAATATCAAATCTGAACAGACTTCTTATACCGTAACTTCGATCAAAGTTAAGTGAGTATAGTACATATTTTTCCAGACTATTCTACAAGTAAATCAGTGTGGTTGTGGTATGATTGAATTTCACGAATGACTGTATGTGAACATATTCTCCGAGTCGTATGATATAAATAAAAAAACGTTGGGTTTTCAATTTCATAAGCGTTGTGACAGATAGTAATCAGTAAGTAATGGCAATTTCGATTCTTATTGAAACTTGTAGTAATGATAAACTTTGTAAATATCAGGCCTGTAACTTTGCCGATGATTTTGAAAACTCTGATAATTTTTTTTCATTTATGTTGCCCTTGACGGCTCCGAGATATGCCAGAAATGCGTTATTTAAGGCGTAGTTTTATTTTTTGTTTGCTCTTGCGCATTTTGTCAAGGAAAAAAAATTCATACAGTTTAATGGAGGCTATGTTTCAGGTCTGTGTTATTAAGACTTGGCATAAAATACATCAAATGCATTTGTACAAAAACATTTGCCTACATAACAGAGAACACTATTCATGTTATTTTTTTTTCACATTTAAAAAGAAAACTTGTTCTAAGCAGAATAAGGTCAAAACTTGGTTTTACAAGCACTCTGTCAGTGTCATTGTTTTATTGCAATACTCCTACTCATTAGGTATATTTAGTAACACAGAAGAAAGGCTATGTACCAATGGGCGGTCTCTCTTGCCACTGTTGACAGCAGTGCATAAAAGCTGAGCTCAGATAAGATTAAGACCCTTGCTTAATACTTAATTCAGTACTAGTTTTAACCTTTTCCCATCACACCGCATCCGTTCGATGCGGCGCCTGTCTATTCCGCCCGTACACACCGCATCTCGTTGATGATTGACCTAGATTTACCGTTAGAGCCAAGCCGCATCGGCCCGATGATCCCATAGTTTCACTGGCCTCTGCAATTTTCTTTCATCTCGAAATTACAAAATAAAGGTTTTCTATGTTTTTCAAATTGTAGACCACAAAATTACCTTTCCATCTATACCAAACACATAGCAATAAAAAAATTCTGTGAATTTTGGTGATTTTTTTTAAAAAGCCTGAAAAACGTGCGTAAGCAGGGAATAGCCAGCCAGGCAGCCTTACGCGCACAGGGAATAATAGAAGGTTAGAGCGTGCGATGGGAAAAGGTTAAACTTAAAAGTGTGTTTGTTACATTAGATTTTATAAATGACATGTGCAAAGATGGCATTGGGTCAGGATTGAGATTGGATGGGCCTATAGATGTACTGTAGAGAGTGTGTGGACTTTCACACCAGTTTCACCTTCACGCAAGTTGTGTGCATTAGTACCATCCTAAGGCTTAGAATCTATGGGGTTGATTTTTAGGTCAAACTTTGCTCACCTCGAAGATACTTCGATCTGGAGTCTAGATTAGGCCTATATCTGGCCTAGGTTTTGGCCGCCATGGTTTCTTCTGTTTTAGGCTCTGCCAGTGTCACTAGTTTTTTTTTTATTGTTTTAGCTAAGTTAAAGCCTGGGCTCTGGGTGTCAACTTCTCTTCCATTGTTTTAAGGTGATTGACCTTAAAATTCCTTTATTTAACCGTTTCATTGTGAATTTGAATTCCTCATACCCCAACAATGTATTGTTAGTGAACAATTTGACACACTTTTTTTTTTATCACAGAATGTTTGAAAACCAAATTGTGTTATATAATAACAGGACGGAAATAAGATATTTCATTATGGTATTCTTATTATCTTGGCAATGTTGACATCTCTGTTTGAAAATAACAAAATGAAGTAGTATAGCAGTAACCTGTTACAAATGCTCTGAATTTGATATTGCCTTGTATGTATGTGCGAAGTTATAGGAAGTCACATTTGGTTGGTGTTTCAATCTTTTTCTCTTAATGCACAGGGATTCCCTGTGTGCCCAGCTGTATTCTCATGACACACGGGGATGGGAACATTGGAGTCCCCCCATTCTTGTTTCTTTGTTTGAATTTGGGTGCTGTGGTAAATGTGAGTGGCCTGCCTAGCTAAATAAAAGAGAGGACACTTTTTGACATTCTTAGAAGCAATTGATGGCAAATTTATACAAGGAAAAAATTTCCATAGCTTTATTGGAATAAAATTTTTTGAATGGGACATTCACAGAAAAAAAAATGATTGAAAAGGCTTTGAGTGAATGATGATAATGATAATAAGGTGTAGAGAGTATATGTGTTGTCATGCTCATCCATCCTAATTGTTTTAAAATCTTATAAATGAGTAACAGTACTAACGCTTGTTGGCCAAGATAAGCTTGTAATCAAAGAATTTAAAGTGTTTATCATAGCATTATTATCTGCAGTCGGGAAGTTGATAACTGATAAATCAATAGTATGATGTAAATTTTGTGCATAAAAATGGTGGAGAAATCATTGGTTAACTGATGTACTTATTCCCTTCAGGTTTAATAAGGTCAGGGTTTTTAAATCTCTGTCAAGGGATATGTTTTCAACTACCTCTCAATAAATCTTTGAAATAAAGTGGTAATAATATCTTTTAAGTTGGTTTTAGAAGTGCGGAATGTAAATCTAGAATGTTGTCTGTTTAAATCAAACATTATCTAACAAGTAAACACCCTCTAAAATTGGACCTAGGCCATCTTAAAACAATGTTTTTGGTTCTGCACTTTACAGCACAAAGATTTGTTGTAAGCTATTAATACACTTGTAGTGGACTAACACTAAAATTAGAAAACGGATAAGGAAGGCCTACATTCCCTTAGATTTTTAGTTCTTTGTAGCTTTTGATTATAGTTAAAATGTGAGCCAAGACAAGGGTCTCAACAAGTAAAGTAAGAGTAAAAATAAACATGATGACTCATCTCATATTATCTTATTTGCAGAGAAAAAGCAATATATATTTGCTAGCTTGAACATCTTTTGTCTGATCAATGTGAAATATTAAAATCTTACAAGTTAACAGAGCAAAAAGGAAATTTTTGAGCTTGAAAAAAGCTGACCATCCAATCAAACACAATATATGGTTACTTCATCTTAAAGGTTTTAGAGTCAGCTGTTACTATAATATAAATATCATCACCTTTTGGTTGCTAAAAATCTAGCTCTGCTGATTTGGTTGCAAAAAGTCATTTATTTATGCAAGTTCTTGTCCTAAAAGTATTTTTAAGTGTCATCTTACCTCTTGCTCAATATCCGTTACCTATTCTATATTAATGTGTGACCTGACAATGCCCATTGTATGATACAACTAGTATGTAATACATACCTCATTACATGATTGTATTGTAATATATCTCATTCTCATAAAAACTTGAAAGCTCATCTGGGTGTTATGATTGCATGTATTTTTTTATTTAATAAATAATTAACACAAATTACTCTAAAATGTGAAATTTAAGATCCATGCTAATCAATTACAGAAGATGTATTTTGCCACTCTTGTTTTTTGTTCCCCTCCCCCACAGTGTTCCAAGACATGTCACATAAATGAAATTATTTTATGCATTAAACATAACTGCTTAAATATCCTGCCATGAGTTCATTTTTTAAAAATTCTATCTTAATTTAGGCTTCTTTCAAGTTTAGATTTGTGTGTATTTAAAAAAAATTCTATCTTAATTTATGCCTCTTTCAAGTTCAGATTTGTATGTATCGAAACATAGAGGGCGTAGACAACAGTGCTCGATCTAAGGATCTCTAGTGAGATTGTATAGAATAAGCATAATAGTAAAGAAAGGCAATCACAAACTGAGATCCAGCAACAGACCAGAGGACAGACAGAAAATTCCATTTTTTTTTGGAAGTGGATGGCTTAAAGGTCTGTGCGTCTGGTCTCTCATCTGGCAAGGTGGTGGGTGCCGGCGAGCGGTGTGGGTTTGAATCTTACTCTGTACATGTTCTTTCTTGTACTGTCTTTCATCTTTACTGTTCGTCTATTGTAGTTTGTGATCGTCTTTCTTTACTCCTAAAGAATTGGTGAAATTGTAATCTTTCGTTTTTTGTTTTTTTAATAGTGTATCACAAAGATTGAGCTATCTTTTGTACACAGCTAACTAATAGTAAATACATATTTTAAACCCTGTGGGAACAAACTTTAATTTTGAATCTTTAAAAAAATCAAAGTAGCAGTATGCATTACCAAAAAAAAGTGAAAAAAAATAGTAATAGGAAATCTGGATGTAATTCAAAATATGCAAATATCTAGTATTTAAGAAAACATGTTTATAGTTTATCTTTAAAAAAGCATTTGAGAATTATTGGTGTGAAGTGGTCCAATCTTTGTTTCAAGTAGTAGTACCATAAGCCAGACTTGTAACATGTCAGACTCAGAATCTGACAGGTGATATGATCATTTACACATGTACAAAATCCTTATCAAAACAAAATCCAACACGTCTACATTCTCAAAATCCTTATCACAACAAAATTCAACACATTAACACAGACAAAATCCTTATCAAAACAAAATCAAACTCTTATTGTAAAAAAAAGAGCTTTAATGATTTTAGAAAACATTGTGAAATCCCCTACCATACATACATTACAAAAATATTGCATTCACAGAATAATGCAATGAAATCAAAGCATTAAGATAAACAAGGAGTTCAAAGCAATCTCATTCCCTAATGTATCTACATGTGTGCATACATATCAAAGCTATCAATGATTTAAATAAGTACATAGAATGGTTGGCAGTAACCACATGGAAAACAGTCAATAAAATACGGACATCCAGACCAAACATGTACTTCAAGAGCCTTTTTCTTGTAATGGGGATCAAATGTACTCTTAATGTCCTTAACCCCCGACCAGTTCAAATAGACGAGACCATACTGCCGTTTACAGAGAAATTCACATATTTAGGGAGCTGTGTTACACCTGACGGAGGAGCTAAAGATGACATTATAAATAGATTAGGTAAAGCCAGAACTGCCTTCAGGATGCTTAACCCTGTATGGAAGTCCCAACAGTACAAACTCAGCACAAAGATTAGACTATATAGAAGTTGTGTTCTCTCTACCTTGCTGTATGGTTCTGAATGTTGGCGTATGACTGATCAGGATCTATCAAAATTATCATCATTCCACACCAAGAACCTTAGAAAAATTGCTAGGATCTTCTGGCCCCAAAGAATATCCAATGAAGAACTGCTTGAACACTGTCAACAAGAAAGTATTGAGAAGATTTTAGTCGAGAGAAGATGGAAGTGGATAGGGCATGTACTACGCAAGTCCCAGAATGCTATCACCAGAGTAGTCGTTCAATGGAAGCCAGAGGGATGCAGGAAACGAGGACGCCCAAAGACTACCTGGAGGAGGACAGCAGAGACAGAGGCAGCAACCATGGGACAGTCATGGGGCACCTTGAGGACTCTGGCTCAGGACCGAGAGAAATGGAGGGACTTTGTTGCTGCCCTAGTTGCCCATGGCAAGAAGGGTAGTGAGTGAGTGAGAGGATCAAATGTGAGAATGAAGTTGGGTAAAGGCAAATCTATTCCGATTCAATGACAACCGGCCATTACTGATTGAAATATCATGTGAAGAATTTGATTCTGAGTTCTACAGAATTATGCAAATGTTTTTAAAAGAATGTCTCAAGCAGTACTTATGCTCCAACTATTTTTGTCTTTTGATTTCCACACAAAGTACACTACTATAGAATATCAGTTCATGTATAAAAAAAAAAAAAAAA
>BMAT01008392.1:225166-247773 GCA_019649035.1 Elysia marginata | reverse complement strand
GCTTGAAGCAAAGAGGGTATGGGCCACATTTGTTAAAAATTCAAAATAGGTTAAACCGTGTTGAAAAATGATTTTGACATTTGTTTGAAAATGAAAAAAAAATTCCTCTTCGATGAACTGGAACTATTAAAAGCAGAACAGAGCCCCATTCCTATTTTGCCGTCATGGTAAACTAATGGTAACTCAACCAACTTTCTTGTCGTCGATATGGCAACGCAGAATCTCTCTCTCTCTCTCTCTAATTATATTGTATATTCATTATACACGTATATACCCGCTCTGTGGCCTAGCGCAAAGACACACGCTCAGAGATCGAGAGGTGCGTGGTTCAATTCCCGGCCAAGTCAACCCAAAGACTTAAAATTTGCAGCCGATCCGCCTAGTGTCTGACATTATGGATAAATTTGGTGTTAAGTCTGGTCGGTCCGGTGCCAGGATAATGCACAGACTATAGACGGGATAACGTGTTACACCCAAGCGCTCCCTACATCACAGTGTAGCAGCACGGTTTCAAAATGTCCCCACTCCCCAACGCCGTCTCTGGTATAAGCTTAATTTTGACTGAAATTAAAACTCTCTCTCTCTTTTGTCTTTTCTCTCTCTCCCACTAGCCCCTAAGCTTAGCATAGCCTGCCTCTCGCGTCTAGCGGCTAGGCTAACCAGCAGTGCTAACCGGTGGCTAATAGTTGCGGTGCCAGCAATTCCCCTCTCTTTCCTAAAGTTATATTAGCGAGCGGAATACCAGCCTCTGATTGGCTTCTCATGAATCCCTGAATGTAGAGAATGGTGCTGAATCGCCTAGCGGATATGAGACTGTCAGCCACTAGGGAATCGCTCTCTATACCAGCTCGTTGGGAGCTACGAGTTAGTATCATTCCCGCGGACGCACCCCAGCTCTACCAATCAACCACTTGTCTTTTGATGCATAACACACAAAGGCTGACACTAAGGTCTATATCAAGATCTAGGCGTGGTGGCACATGATAGGCCTACTCAGCACTCAGACTTATTCAGCCTACTCGACATAACTCAGGCAACTGGCTGGGCTGGGCCATAGACCAAGGCCTAGGGCATCCCTACCGATGCGAAAAGAAGTTAAAATTGAGTATAAACCTAATTTACCCTTCGTTAAACGCTGATCTAAATCTGGCTAAATCATCTGAAAATAATCAGTCACAACACCGCCTTTCACAGTTTCAGTCATGTTATCATTGTTTCTCAGTGCTTTGTTATGGTTTTTATACTGCTAGAACTAAAAGATTTGGCGACTCAAAAGAGGGAGGTAAAAGGGTAAAGGTCAACCCATTTGTTTTGACAGTATTTAGGTTTTTGCACTGCAGCCAAGTTCAGCCAGTTTGACTGACAATCAGACTCATCGTCTCTTTGAAGAATTCCTTCAGGTTTTCTACATGCATTTTAGTTAATAAGAGGTGAAATTTAATGTCTAATTTAGCAACTATACTAGAGAGATTTTTGTGTAGGCTAGATCTACGTCTAAACGTAAAGTTAGGCTTTCTGTGACTGCAAGTTCAAGAAACCTCATACACAATCTGGACTTTTGATCTATTACTAACTTAGGTTTTATCTAATCTAGACAGTGTAGATTTACATCTAGGAGGCAGTCATTGTAAGCATTGCCTGGGGGGTTGAAATGAAGATTGAATCTTTTATATACAGGTAATTGCATGCACTTACTAATACTATGCAATTTTTCTGTACGGTACGGAAATAATAATCATCAGCACCACTGAACTTTCGGCAAAGAAGTCCTCTTCCTATTTTTCAAACCAAAACATTTTTTTCTGTTGAGAATTACGATGTCTTGATAAAATCCTTGTAGAAACAGAATTTTTTTTTTTATGCAATTGATCAGCAAAAATTGCAACAATTAGAAGGGCCTTTAGGTGCTCTTTCCAAAGAAAATCATGTCCATATAAAGAATGCAACTTGTAGAACTGGGTAATGTTTCAATAGCTTCTTCACCTCAGCATTAACTTCGACAGAGGACGGAGAGGTACAACAGGGATCTTTTTTTATAAATAGGCTAGAAACTGCAGCACTAGAGATGAAACTGATGTCTGAACTTCAACAGTGCTGCATGTAATTACACACAATTACATATCCTCTGATGAAACTCCTGAAAACATCTTATATTTTACAAATGGTTTAAGTCATTTTTGAGGACAGGCGTAGAAGTAAGTTCCATTTTTCCTTTTTTTTGCACAATTTTCCTACTTGTAATAATCCAGACCTTAGTTCAAAAACAAATTGTACGCCAAATCGAAGGGTTGGGTCTCCACTACATGCCCAATTTTTTATTTTCAAGGCAGGTATCATCATGATTTACACAATTAAGTTGGAAAGCTATTAAGGAAAAACTTTCTCTTGACCTAGTTTGGAAAAATTATTATAAGCTTACAATCGAGAGTTAAGTAGACTGTATTAGTTTATTTAGTAGCTTGACATTAGAGTTTTATAGAGACTCTGCATACTTTGGGATTTTTTATTTATAAGACTAAGTAAGAGATATAGATGAATAGTGGTCATATAATATTAAGAACTGTTTTTATTTTTCAGATATAAATGTAGAAAGCTTGTAATTTTATATATTTCCGTTTCTTTTTTGTCCTTGAAGGTGACAACATGAACATCACTCTTAGGAGAGGCTGGAAGTGTTTGTGTAATATTTCCTTTAATTTAAAAAAAATTCCAAGAACATCTACTAATTATCATAACACTGTTCATAAAGGCTGGCATATACTCTCTAAAAACTTAGGCTGTGCTCAAGCAGCTCTTTTCAACTGGAGGAATTATTCTACAGCTGCATCAGAAGGATTCAAGTCAGATGCAGCAGAGAAACCATTCCCAGTTATTGGGTCTGAGGCTAAAATAGATTGTAACTCACAAATTTATAGAGAGAATGAGAAGCGATTTGCACACCATGTTAAAATTTTAGAACAGGCTGAAGCCATCGCGAAAGCAGGTGGTGGAGAGAAGTCTATAGAGAATCATGTGAAGCGTCATGGGAAGCTAATGATTACCGACAGAGTCAGGCACCTTGTGGATGATATTGATGACTTTCTGGAGCTTTCCCTCACAGCTGGGATTGGTATGGCGTATGGTCACGTCCCAAGAGGTAGCTCACTCACAGGTGGGCAGCTGAAAATTAATTAATCTTTTTTTAGATTTACACAGTCAACTCTGCTCAAGTTGATCTCCTGAGTATATGTAAGCTATGTCATCAACACAGGGGAAAAAACCAATATATGTGCAAGTCCTAACAATAACACACACACACAAACGAATCTGGCTGCCTAAAGATCGACTTCTGGAACTTTGACTGTAGCAAAGTTGACTATTTGTGTTGTAAACAGACAGTATTCAGTAGTCAATGATGACAAGAGTTGTAACTTTCAACATTCTGTCTCCACTTTTTTTCATTTTTTTTTTACAGTATGCATACTAGAGGTAGGCAGCTCTTGGTTATGAAGACCAAGACTATGTATAGCTAAAACAAAGACTATGGAGAAGAGGGGGGGGGGGTGGTGTTTGTATAAATATGCAAGCTTCATTTTAAAATAAAAAGGAGAATTAAAAGTTACAGACCTGTAAACATTCTTAAACATTCTTTTGTTTTTGAAGCTTCAACGAAGATTATTATAGCCTGGGAATCTTTTTGTTGATTTTCTCTCGGCCAATCTTTTGGTTTCTCTCTTTTATTTATTTCTCTTTTGAGTGTTTCTCAAGCTTTCACATAAATAACTAGTAAATCAAAATAGTGAAGGACAAGTTTTTATATTTCTAGTTACTATGCTTAAAACTAAATAAAATACTTTTTTTTTTACAAGGAGGTTGAAAATGTAAAATCTAATAAGGTACCATTTACATTTTTAGATTTATTTTATTGTATAAAAAAGAAAAGAAATATTTTGATACTTTGAATGTTGCTTCAAGAAAAAAAAAAGAATTATATCATTAAATCTGATTAATATTTCACTACTTCAGGTATTGGAAAAGTCCGAGGGCGCTATTGCATTATCTTTGCAAATGACGGAGCTTTCAAAGGGGGTGCGGTCTACCCAATAACACTGAAAAAGCAGCTGCGAGCGCAAGAGATTGCACAGCAGAACAGACTCCCTTGTATTTACTTAGTTGACTCAGCAGGTGCTTTCTTGCCACTGCAGGTAAATTTTTTTATCATTAGCAAATGAGGCTTCATTGATTTAAACATAACAAATTTATTCCCTCTGCTTTCTCTCTTTTTAGGGGAAGGTTGAGGTGTCAGGCTGACAATGGAAAGGCAGTTGCATATTTTCGCTGAAGTCAAGTTTAATTATCTTAGCTGTGCCTCTTCTTTTATCTATAGACATTGACATATTACCCTATCAATAGAGAATTTCAATCTTCGTGCTTGGAGAAACAGCGAGCAAGCCGCTACCCCCAAATTAGGAAAAGGATAAAAGACTCATATGTCTTGTGCCCAGGGTGAATGAGTCGGATGTGGCATATTTAATATATCCCATTTTGTTGCTTTTTATTTTAGAAATACATTTTTATGAGCTTTACAACGTTAAAGTTCCACAAAACAATCATATTTTTGTGGAAAAATATGAAAATTTTTGTTGATTTGAAGCTGATAGAGAAATATAGGGAAAAGTAGACTTTTAGAAGGCATTTTCTCAAATAAGGACTTCCGACTCCTGACTCATTGACCCTGGTCGCGAGACATATGAATTTTTTCTTGCGTACATTTCCTGCGTACGAATACATTAAATCCACAAAACTTTAAAAGATTCAATTCTTTAAAAAATTGGATTTGCCTGATATTTTTAACTTTTAATGAATTAAATCAACTTAAAACACAATTTGCCATTGGTTTTAATTACAACAATGTTGTAACATTAAAGGTTTGAGATGCTTTGGTACCCTTTAATCATTTTCTAACTTACTTACACTACAAAAACTTTTGATTTTTTGCATAGGGGTCGGGGCCTGATCAAACATTTTTAATCAAGCGTACTTTGAAAAATTTTCAAAAAATATTTTTTTTGTATTTTCAGTCTGAAATATTTAACATGGGCGGCAGATCTTTTTACAATGAGGCAGTTTTGGGTGCAGCCAAAATCCCTCAAGTGGCTGTCGTGTGTGGCAGCTGTACAGCCGGGGGTGCCTATGTTCCAACTATGGCAGATGATGCTGTTATTGTCAACAAAAAGGGAACAATATTTTTAGCTGGCCCCCCACTAGTGAAGGCTGCACTTGGGGAAATCATATCTCCAGATGCTTTGGGAGGAGCCAAGCTTCATTGTGGGTTTGTAGTTTTTTTTTTCATTTATCCTTGTCTTTATGAAATGTCTTGGAAACAATTTATTGAAAATGGTTTCACTGGTTTGGATGACAAATGTCCCTAGATAAGGAAAGTATTCAGCAATAATTGCCATGAATTCTATACTTTTGTGGAATTTTATTCAAAATAAATTTTTTAAAAATGTTTCTTAACATAGCAAGACATTGGGTTTGGTGAAGGAATCTAAATCTTGTTGTGATATTATTGTTACCCTTATTCCCTAGTTAGCTTTGAATTGGAGTATAAGATTCTCTTAGTTTCATTTTAGCAGGTAAAGGTTGCTGTGGCAGATATTTGTAAAATTTGAAAATTATGTTTTTTGGAAATTAAAGAAATACAGAGACGGCAAGCAAACTGTTCATAATTGTTCATTACCATACTCACAATTACCTACTTAGAATAAAATTGTAGCTTTGTTAAACTTAGAGACTGCCTACTGGTTTAATTGAATATTACCTGGTGCACTTTAAATAATCTCAATGCAGCTCATCTTTCAAAGAGCAGCAGTAAGTTTTGGTATTGATGAGGCACTTAGTAGATTGTATTATTTAATTTGATTTTCCAGTTCTAAAAGTAAAAAAAGTAATATGTCTTGCAACCAGTCCAAATGAGTCTTAAGTCAAAATTGGAAGACCGTCAGATATTGGTATCACATGAAAGCTTATTTTCTCTACTTTCAAATTCAACAAACTGAAAAGCCCTATCATGCTTCTGTATGAAGTTATAGCCGTTTGAAATTGGTAGGGTCAGGACCTGTGAATTTTGAGAAAGGAGAAGAAAACAGCATTTAAAGTTTAGACGATTGAGGCCTTAGCAACCATACCAATTAAAATTAAACACCTAATTATGAAATTGAACATGAATTAGGTGTTTAAACTGTTTAGAAATGGTTTTTGCCTCAATATATAAAATAAAAAAAAATTTTGACCTCTGAACACCCACTAATATTTAATAGCCTATACGCCCGAACTAAGCCTTTCAACCTATGGCACATTTGGGCAAAATGTGAGACATATATGCAAAAACCAATAGTTGTGAAAGTTTCTATGTTAAAGGAGACAAATTTCTTCTCTCCATCTACAAAAACTCTCAAGACATCTATCTTTTTTATTTTTTATGTTTCGTTCAATAGTGTTTAGACTTTGTGAATACATGTAAATATTTTTTATCCTTATTTCTTTCTTACTATGTAGAACAAGTGGCTGCACTGACTATTTTGCTGATGACGAGACTACAGCGCTGCAAATGGGACGTGACATTGTGTCATCCTTAAATGTCTTTTGCCATGAAGATAAAGAGTTCCCAGAATATGATGAACCAATTTACGATGTGAGCGAAATTCCTGGAATCATTCCCTCCTCAGAAGATCACCATGAAATGAACATGGTCCAGGTTAGTATTACAAGTCATATCCACTACCATCAATATCATTATCATCATCATGAACATTAAACTAGTAATCTCTTTTATGCAATATGAAATCTGCTCGATTACACATCCACAATTTAGAGTAAAATAGATTATTTTTAGGTGCTCTTTTTACTATTAATAACAAAAACCACAGTGAGTTTTTATTTAGATGTATTCTCCAACTTTTTGAATGATTTACTTTAAGCAGATCTTAAATTTCAACTTGTAAGCTACTTTTGTTAGATTGTGTGGGAAATAATTTTACACCAGTGTGAAAATTGTACAGATAAGCGTGACTATGAGGCTTCTCTTCATAAAAAAGAAAAATAGCTTCTTGTATTTCCCGTCTTTATAATTTTTCTTTTCCATAGCACTTTAAGGTGTGGCTTCTCTTATTATGAATAATTCAGATCATTGCAAGAATTGTTGACGGCAGCAGATTTCATGAGTTTAAGGCAATGTTTGGTGCTTGTTTGCTGACTGGATTCGCACACATTGGAGGGTAAGGTTTTTTTTTTTTTTTCAGTCTATAAGTTTTACACATAAGTCTAGTTAAATTCTTGTTTTAAAAAAGCCAACGTATGTGTGTTTTCTCACACATTTTGTTTACTACTCGTATTGTAGTTGAGCTTGAGGTAACCAGGGAAAATAGGGCACAAGCTGCTCAGATAAGTTTTGAGTGAGAGGCCTTTAAACACACACACACAATTTTATAATAAACAATTTTGATTTACTTTGAAATAAAAACATTTCAGAAGCTAGAAAAGTTACTTTAAGTTATTATTTTAACTTTATCAAGAGAATAAATAAACAAAGCACATTTAAAAAAATAAAATATTAAATAACTCAATTATGTCTAAATTCTGACTTGTACTCGCCCAGGTCGCCTCACATTTGGTATAAAATTACTTTGATAATAATTTAAAGCTGGTTTGCAAATCAGTAGCAGTTTTCTAGTAGTACTTCGTATTTTTTGATACAGCTGCATTGTTTACAAGTTCTGTTTAGGATAGATCTAGCTGTTATGATCTTTCTCTCTGTATGCACAACATGTTAAAATACCCATTCAGTTGAGCGAATAGGGCATATATATATATATATATGATATTCTTCTGCACATGAAGTAGAAGTCTTAGAACAAAATTTCAAACCAATTGAATTTGCTGCGTAAGTATAAAGCTATCTCAATAACATTTGTTTTGTGGGGGATGATTGGACAAATCAGTGACGTCCTCTGGCCTTTGGGTGTACAATGAGAAGAAATCCCATATGACAAAATTTAAAACACATGATGCTCTGTCAAAATGTCATCCTTAATGAGGTTAATTTTGTAACTGTCCTGAGTCTGTTGCTTTTGGGTCTTGAAATAGTCAAATCAGTGATGTCCACATACCAAGAATGAAAAAAAAATGATATATGGGGAACAACAGGTTAAAAGTGTAAGACTGATGACATAATTGTTTTGAAAGATGATCGCTTTTACAAACTCAGCAAAAAAATACAAATAACCTTCTTGAGATTAAGGACTGACCTGAAAGCAAAACACATGTTTGGAACCTATAGGATAGGAAATTCAGTATTGTGCAAATGCAGAAGTACTGTAGAGACAACCAAACACATTGTTCAGGACTGCTTGCTGTACAAAAAAAAATAGAAAAAATATTCAGTATTTTACAGAACTTTGCACCAGACTCTTAGAAATAAAAAGCTGATACAGACTTGTCAGTAAAAAGCTTTTCTTCCTCACAATTCGTATTAGGTTATTATGCCAGATTCTTTCATTGATAAATTCTTTTCAATGACTTATTGGTCAGACAATAACCTGAATTCTTGATATCCTTTTTTTTAGGTTAATGTGCCTTTTAACAGTTTTTGGTTCTAATCTCCTCTGTCTTTTTAATGCATTTTAATAGGAGTACAATGAATGTCAATTTTCCTGTCCATCTAGACATCTTGTTGGAATTCTCGCCAATCAAGGTTGCATAGGTGAAGCAGAAGCAGCCAAGGGTACTCATTTTGTCACAAGTTGCTGTGAAAGAGACATTCCCCTGGTGTTTTTCCAAAACACTGTTGATGACTCGCTCAGCATCCCTGAAAATAAGGAGGATGGTAACAAAGCGTTTTTCTTTTTTTGTTTTTTTTTTTGTTTTTTTTTTTCAATTGCTTTTTTGTACATTTTTGACCAGACTTTTTTTTATAAACTTGTTTATTAGCATACTCTTAAAATCGAAAATCGTTTCATATATGATAAGTTGTAATCAGTTTAAAGGCCTTCACATTGCATAGCCACACGCGTAAATAGTAAGATTAGTTGTTTAAAAAACCCACATGTTTGGGCCTATTAATTTTAGTCCTGCCAAACCTAAGATGTCTTTCACATCATTTTTTTTTTGCAAGATAGCTATAAACTGAGTGTATCTAGATCAGGGATAATAAATTGAATGTTACCCTGCTGATAAAAAAAAAAAATACTTTATATAATTCTCCAGCTGTTTTTCAAAGTATCAAGTTTCATGAGGTATCTTTACTGCCTAAATACAGAGAACTCTATGTATTTTTAGGGATATATGTTTTAATTTTTTGCGCTGCAACAAATATCCTGTCGGACTATAAAGTATTATGTTATCTTATCTTGTCACCTAATATAAAATTATTTGTTTCTCCAGTCCTTATGCAGAGCTTGTCAATGAAATCTCAAGCTAGGATGTTGTCCGCTGTCAGTTGTGCTCATGTCCCCAAAATTACAGTCATTATGGGAAATGGATTTGGCACGAGTCATTACTTGATGGTGAGTGTTTTGATGAATGTTTGAGTTGATATTTAGGTTGTGATCTTTTTTTTTCTTCACCCAAATACTTATGTTTTCCTAGAAAAGCTTGCTCACTTTATGCTCTGTTTATTTTTTTTTTTTGTGTGTGTGTGAATACTAACACAGAAATAAGATAAGGTTTAAGTTAAAAAGATGACAACTTTTAACTTGCTCTCATCAGTTGTTCAAATGTCTTGCAACTTGTAGGAATGAGCTGAATGCCCCATTAAAATTTTACATTACAATGTGTCAATATTTTAACCAATTGATTTTTATGAGCTTTCAAATTTTGTATTAGTCTTTCAAAATTTTATAGTTGGAGATATTAAAAATTCTACTTTGTTTAAAATATAGAAGAATATAAAGGAATAAATCCTCTTCTAAAAGGCATTTTCTGAAATGAAAATTTACAACAGCTGACTCATTTGCGCTGGTTGCAAGCCATGTAGTCTTAATCTTAACTCTCTTCCTTCCTTACTATTTTAGGAGTTGAATATATTTCTGATAATCTACTTTTTGTATATCAGCTTTTAGCAAAAGCAACTGTTGAGAGTCCTAAGTGTCATATACCCTTTGATGGCAAATGAATGGGCTTTCATGTAAAATGTTTTTTCATTTCAAGATCACATTATATTACACAATTTGACCTACTTTTGTTAGTAAAAATAGACTTTTCACACCATAAAATCGGATAATGGAAAAAAATCATTATGAACAAAAGAAACCACTTCACGTTGGTCCAAATCAAATATTTTAACTTTAAAAATCTCATTCTAAATTTTTAACCGTTTAAAAAAAAATGGGCAATAATGACTTTTACCATAATAATTACATTCAAGATGGCGGCAAGCTGGTAACGAGGAAATAACATTTTTGAGTCTAATAACTCAATACAGAATTAAACCAAAATGTTTCTGTTGATTTTTGAGAGTATTCATAGGAAACAGATTTCTGCTTTCATTCAATAGTTAATTTATTCACTTATGACGTCATCGATCACTGGTGCTCAAAATATATAGAAGAGGAAGGAAGAGTGTTAACTTGCCATCATTAACCCTTTGAGCCATGAGTCCCTGAGCCTTTAGTAGGCTATACCCCCCACCTATTTTAACCTATGCAAAGAAAAGTGGAAACCCCCTTTTGAACGGTCAGGGGAGCTCCTTTAAGTTATGTTCAAACCTTTAGTTTGAGCTGTAATGACTGGAATCCCAGACCGGTTTACTGGTCTTATAGTACATTATATGAAAACAAGGTGTATCTAAATATGAGCTAAAGTGGTATACTGGTCTTTTGGGTTCTCATGGTTAAGAAAATCCTAAATGACTATGCCTACTACAGGGCTGTATCTAACCTAGTTCTCGTCAGTTTTAAAATCAAGTTTTTGACACCTTCAAGTTGTGGATCATGTGTTTAAACTATTTGTTTGTCAAATTATTCTATGCCTTTGTATGCAATAGAAATCTGAATAATTGGTCTTAAACTATGCCAAACCACTATATCACAACTATGATCTGCTAATTTGACCTGAATCATTTTGTTAAGCGACTGATGAGGTTCACATATTGAAACAAGGCAGCTGGTTAGTTGTTGGCTTAAAAACAATTATTATTTATAGTCACTAACCCTAAATTGTTTAGTTAAAAATTTATAACCTAACCCCTTTGTTACTTATAACATAGGCTGTGCGTCCTATTTATCATGACAAGATGCAGACACAATGTACGTCCTCAAATCAGTGAATTTTGTTGTTCCCCATAATGTATAGTCATACAATGTACGTCGTGTTTTGCACTGTATAAGAGGGGCATTTAATTCAGAGTTATTTAAAATCTGACTTTATAATTGGAGTTAAATGATATTAAAAACATACGAATAATCCTACTCTTCAACCACAAGCTGCCATGTCATGGCGATCAACAAAACTAAGGTCACGAAGGGGTTAAAACCACATCCCCAACTACTTGCTACAATTTTAACAACCAAAACGTTTCTATTTGCTTTAGCATTCTCACCTTTTCTATAGCAAAAGTATCCAGTAAAAGTGAGTATTACTAGTCTGGATAGTCTAAAAGTCATAGTGAAATAAAATACTAGTTTATTATATTTTGAGGTAAGCAACAATAAATTTTGTTTCTGTAACGTCTGCCATGGACATTCAAAATGCAGTATTTTCTATCAGTTCATCACTGCAGATACTGCACGTTGATTGTCCTGGGTAGACCAGCAGTTCAACTTTTTAAGCCGTAGGTTTAGTTAGGTTTTTAAGCAAAAGGCGACAGTATGATATAGAATTAATGCAGTTGATTACAACTTTCTTGTTGTTTTTATTTTCTTTGCTCTTTTTATATTTCATTGCAAAAATAATTTTCTTTTAACTGATTAGGGAGGCCGAGCTGTCAGTCCGAACTTCCTGTTTGCATGGCCAAACGCAAGAGTTGCGATCATGGAACCTCAAAAACTGGCTGCAAAAATAGCAGAAGAGGTGAGTACCTTTGATTAAAATTAAAGAAAGAGCTTTTTGAAATGTTTTATTGAAAAAAAGTCTGGAGCAACTCTTTCCCATATTGAGAGTAAGCAAGGAAGAAAGAGCTAAATACAGACAGATAGACAGATGACATTGCATAATATGTGTTAAGAGAATATAAAATTTTGATTTAGAGCACAACTTCACTGGCAAGTGGAAAGGAGAAAAAGGTACCGAAAATAAGGTATGGAAAGGGGTTGAGAGAGAGAGAGAGAGGAAAGAAGACAGTTTATTGTATGGTTTGTACCAGTCATCCATTTTTCTTTTGCAGCTATTCTGTGAAAATTAAACCATGTTACAACTATACATTCTTTAATTTATTCCTTTATTTGTATTTTTCTTTTTACTCCCCCATTACTTGATGAAATCCAGTCTAATCTAGAGGGAGAGGCTGTGGTCAAATTGGCAGAAAAGTTAGAGAAAGAAAGTTCAGCAATCCACGGTTCCTATCATGTCCTTAATGATGGAATTATCAAACCCCAGGAAACACGCAAGGTAAGCTCTTAGAATAAGCAGTGGTGACAGCCACTGCACAGTCAATTTGTTGAAATATTTTAAAAATATGAAACCAGCTGTGGAGAGAAGTAGGCTTTAAGTGGAAGTGCTGGAAATGCCTGACTTGAGTATGATTTGAACATTTTTTACGAAGGTTGCAAAAACTTTCTGAGAGATAGATTTTAAAGTAGGTGTATAATAGAAAAGTGTCTTTATAAATACTCAGAGTTTTTTTGTGCGGCTTTAATTCATATACAATGGAATCCTGTTAAGATAAATCCATCTGGGTTCGAATAAAAAGTTCATTTTATCCAAAGTTTATATTAAGCAGTAACATTATGCAGAAACCCTAAAGTAGAGGACAACTCCGGGACACTAGTAATAAATCCAAACAACGTTCTAACCATCGTTGCTGAGTACTTTAAATCCAAATTTCAAGATGTTACTATCAAAAACATCGATGCGTTTCAAGGCCCACCGAAAGCGCTTGACAAACCAATAACAGCCGCAGAGGTGAGGAAAAGTCTGGATCGTCTTAAAAACAACAGAGCCTCAGGCCAAGACGGAATAAGTGCTGAACTTCTGAAGTATGGCACAAAAGCTTTAGACGAACAGCTGGCAATAATATTTAACGACACTTTCGAAAAGCACCAAGACCCCAACATAAATGTAGGAGAACTAATTGCTATCCCTAAAATAGGCAAATCTAAAGGTCCACCAAAGAACCTAAGACCGATTACACTACTAAATACCATTCGGAAAGCTTTGTCAATAAAAACACTCCACAGAATACGACCGCAGGTTGAGAAGTACCTATCACCCAATCAAAGTGGATTTCGACCAGACCAAAGTACAGCTGATGTGGTGTGGGCCCATAAATGGCTTGCTGCAAAAACCAACGCTGAAAATGTTGAAATTAAAATCACAGGAATTGACATGTCCGCAGCATTTGACACCATCGACAGGAAAGCTCTGCTTGACATTCTAAAGACAATTATAGATGAAGACGAGGTCAGAATAATTCGCTTCCTCCTGAGCAACACAGTGGTAAACACTAAAGTGAATAAGGCTACAGAAGAAAAACCTTTTATAAGTAATGTAGGCACACCACAAGGAGATAGCCTAAGTCCAGTCTAGTTCATAATCTACAGTAGTATCCGGTTAAACGCACTCCAGTTAAATGCACGCTACAGTTAAACTAACGCCAAATCGCTATGACCGATTTATTTCTACATAATCATTATACCCTAAACGCACGTTATATCGGCTAAACGCATGCTATGAAATCGGGAAAAATTACCCTTTAAGTGGACCAGGCAACCACTGGGATGCGAGCTCGTTTCGAGGGATAGGCCAGCACACTCCACAGAAATTCGCACCTTCTTTGTTAAAATGCAGGCCTATCTACCCACGCATGTTGTGTGAAGGGTAAGACTTGGGGACAGGAGAGTGAAAAGAGAGAGTAAAAGTTGGACGCCCTGTGGGGCGTGGATGAAAAAATCAGATGATGCAAATTTCCAAAACCTCGCCCGCCCATACTGTAATCTACTATGTGACAGTGACAGGTGGACTGTAGGCTAGCCATTGGCCTGTGTAGCATTGTGTGATTGGCTTTCATCTGGTCCCGGCTACACCTCCCCACCCCTTTTGTTTCCCCCTTTTGGTTGCAGGGCGATAGGCCTAACTGCTAGACGTAAGCCTTTCTTTCATTTCACACAGATCTATACGGCATGCAAGACGTATAGTATAGACCTTGTCAGAATGTTGTGATTCATCTGTTGTCAATCTCTTTAGATCTAATTTCAAGCCAGTTTTAATTCCTTAAGCCTCGAAGATTGTTAAAAAGATATTTTACTTATCCCACTCTTGGAACTAAAGAAACAACTACATAATCTGAGAAAAAAAAGAAAACTAATTTTTTTACTACTTTTCATAAGTGCACGCATCTCCTAAACGCACGCTTTTTGGGTCCCCCAAGTGCCGTGCGTTTAACCATATACCACTGTACTTAGAGCATGCACTAAGAGATATACGAACCAACATCTCTCCGCCTACAGACATAGAAAGGCTTCTGCCAAGAGAGGTTGCATACGCCGACGATGTAGACTTTGTCTCACTTGAATTCATCAAAGTAGAAGAGGTACAAAAAGCTCTCGAAAGGCACAGACTCTTTGTCAATGTGGACAAAACAGATTTCACGACGCTGTTAAGGAATGCTAAAGACTGGAGAGAAACTGAGAAAGTAGGATCACTCATTGGAGACAAAGAAGATGTTGAGAGAAGAAAGCAACTGTCCACCGCTGCACTGCTAAAGCTTAGAGACATCTGGATAGGAGGTGACAAAATAAAGAGAGACACTAAAATTAAACTATACCGGGCACTTGTTAAATCAATACTCACATACAACTGTGGCACATGGGCACTCATACAAATTGAAGAGGATAAATTAGACGCGGTCCATCGAAAACAACTGAAACAAATCCTCAATATAAAATATCCAGTTAAGATAAAAATTGAATCACTATACAAAAAATACAACGAAAAACATCTTTCATTGCACATCCTCGAAAGCTGGTGGCGCCTTTTCGGACATATCTTGAGAAGAGATATAGAAATTCCAGCCAATAAATCTATGGAGGCATACTTTGTTCGCAAAGGCGGGAAGTTTCTAGGAAGGCCAATAACAAAACTACCGAACGTCCTCAACAAGGATCTCTCTCGCTTACCAACAGGCGAACTTAGATTAAAGACCAACGAAGATCTCGACCACCTGAGATCAATTGCACAAGACAGACAACAGTGGATTGGGCTCACCACGAAAATTTGAGAAGCAGCCGAGGCGTCCAGGTCGGAGGACTAGGACGCGGAAGGCGATAGGTCAGGTTAGGTCATTATGAAGAAGAAAGGGAAGGGACCCAAAATCTAGTTTATCTTAAACAGGGTTTATCTTAAGCTGACTCCACTGTATAGTAAACCTCATAAGCTTTCCAAATATACTGTAGCTCCTCCGAGCGTGAATCAGGTTTTCTTATGTGTTATCTTTCAAGCTAATAGAACATTTAAGAATATTTCAACATACAAAATTACCCATAGCATGGTTGTCAACTTTTTTTTATATAAAAATAAATTGAATACAGTTTTATCCTCACAAATTATTTCATGAAATAGTTTAGTTTAGGTTTGGTTTGGACACACTGTACCAAAAAATCTTTAAATTGCAAATCTATAAGATTTAAAAGAGTGAATGCTGATTCCACCTGTTAAATCTGGCGTAAATGTTCAATTCATTGATTGAGATTTGAGGGAACATATGAGGTGTAAGGTACTTAAAACCGGTTCTAAAACTATTTTTCTAATAAGAACCAATTTGCGATCTAGACTTCAGGCTAATCTTTTTTTTTATATAAAATTCTATAAGACAGAGGCACAACTATTGAACTTGAAATGATTTAGCAGTGAAGTTTTTATTTAATCATGTGTCTGAGAAATGGTCTCTTAAAATTTCTATTCAGAATTAATGCGATTCCTAATAATATAAAAATGATCTACTTTCAGTGTTTCCATTTGTTTCACTTGAATGTACATGATATTAATTTACTTTGCTCAAATGGCTCAATATTAGCAAAGTATATATTTATTTTAGCAGGATTGAGTTAACATTGAAACTGTCCAAAAAGAGCTGTGAATCCTTATTAATTTATATGACACCAAAGCCATTTCCAAACAGCTTTCACACTTAATTTATGTTGAAATTTCATGTTTTAATTTTAATTGGTATGGTTGCTTAGGCCTTAACACCTTTATAGTCGTCTAAACTTAAAATGCAATTTTCTCCCTTTCCTGACAACCTGATAATTTTTTCTTTTATTTACTCCCCAGAAACTGTCCCAATGTTTGTCTATTTGCAAGGCTTATAGAACACCTGAGGAGCAAAATTATCCAATTCAAAGAATGTAACTTGTGTTTTCTGCTCTTGTTTCTAGGTAGCTTGCAACAGATTTTACAGGTTTTTTTACATTTTTACTCTCTTGGTTATTGAAAATTGTCATGAGTCTTGTTTATCTCCACATGAACTTTATGATAGAATGTGCTTTTGTTTCTTGGCGTGCTGACTTCTCATTTTATCAAAAACAGTTGAGGTCTCTCTATACTTTCAATGGTTATTAGGCTTTTAAATCTTTCATATCACTAGGATTCAAGTGTTTCAAAGAAATCCCGTTCAAATGTGATGAAGTCTATGGTGTGCTGACTCCCCATCTCATAAAAAACAATTGAGCTCTTTAGAAGAAATACTTTCAATGGTTTTTAGCCTTTCAAATCTTACAAATCACTAGGGTTCAATTGTTTCAAAGAAGTCTGGTTCAAATGTAATGAAGTGAACGGATATAATTATTTGACCATAAATATCATGAAGCTCTGTATTATGTACACTAAATATTGTTATTGTGATTTATACTTTTTGACAATTGACAATAAGCTCTAAGTATAAGCCTCATTGCTCTCTATTACATAATAAAAAAGGCGTATAACTTAAAATCTCAATTAATGAATCTTATCATTACTAATCTGTGGCAGTCTCACACCTCGCTCAAACTACATCTTTCAGTGATGCTAAATATCTCCTTTTTTCCATCTTGGAATTTTTCTTGTTCTGTGTAATTACTATTCTGTATCTACACTTAAAGCAAGAATAACAATTCTACTTTTTTCTTTTACATTTGTTTAGTATGAGATGTGATGCTCAATTGATTTTCCATTTGAAAAAATAAATTTAGCACGCCTGATTAAAAAAAAAACCAACAAAACATTTGGTAACCCTGGTTTTATAATATAATGGAGACTTGAACATCCAGCACCTTACAAATGATGATGAAGAGTGGAACTGATTGTTTGTGAAAGCTGTAAATATGAGAAACAAAACAACATCGTAGTTTCATAGGATCAGAGTGAAAACATGTCATGAAAAAGTTTTTTGTCGCAATCTCCATAGCCTACCCTTTCCAATTCCACTAGCTGCCGTCAGTGTTGTCCTGTTGGTATTTTTGTGTGTGTATATTGCAGGTAATTAATGTCATCTTTGTTATTCTATTTAATGCCATCTTTGTTACTCTATTTAATGCCATCTTTGTTACTCTATTTACTGTCATCTTTGTTACTCTATTTAATGTCATCTTTGTTATTCTATTTAATGTCATCTTTGTTACTCTATTTATTGTCATCTTTGTTGCTCTATTTATTGTCATCTTTGTTACTCTAATTAATGTCATCTTTGTTATTCTATTTAATGTCATATTTGTGACTCCATTTAATGTCATCTTTGTTACTCTATTTAATGTCATCTTTGTTACTCTATTTAATTTCATCTTTGTTACACTATGGATTTCTTTGTTTTGCTATATATGGACAGATTCTTTCCCAAAAATTTTTCACTTACATTTGCCTTACTAGGTGACCAATAAGGATCCTGCAAAGATGTCTACTTGGTTGTAAATGTCCATATCAGTTTTCTTTTTTAAAAATTATGTTAGCAACTTATTTTTTCCTGTTTTGATTGTTCAGCTAAAACAAGGCTGATACCTGACGAGTAATGTTATCAAAGGAGTCACCTTGATCCAGAACTTAACGTTTTTACAGATTAACAAAATTTTTTATTAATTCTTTAGTTTCTGATGAATTCAGGGCTATAGTCTGGTTTTGTAATTTTCTTTATCATTTTCTTAGTAAAATTTTCTAAATAATTGATTGAAGGGAAGCAGTAGAAATAGAATTTGAATGACAAAATATTTTTAGTCTTTTTATGGGACACTCACTGCTTAAAATTAAATAATGACTGATAAACACAAATTTCGCCACTGGCTAAAGACTATAATTGCAAGGAAAAGGTCCTATAATAATCATGAAAATCAGTTCATTTGATCCGCACAGGAAGTGCGTGGCATTGATGTATGACATACCGGTTTAATATGTTGGCCTAACGATTGTGTGCCTCGTATGTTGTTTTGAGTCTATATTCAGTCTACAGATTTGAATTAGCAGAAGCACCATGCGTCTGTTTGCTGTTTTTACTTCTAAGTTATTTAACTGTCCTGATCTTAAAGTGATAATGTGAACATCAGGTTGCTGAATGCTTTTTTTCCCTCCAAAATATTTTGTCATAAATGATAAAGATATTGACTTTCAATATATGTATATTTAAGAGCATACAAGTGTTTTTTTTTTCGAAAGTTTTTGTTCAAGTCCGATAACTGGACAGTCCGCATAATTCCTTTAATGTGACACAGTGGTATCCACCTAAACGCCCAGCACTTCTGAGCCTCAAGTAGCATGTGTTTTGAAGATGCATATTTTGGTTTTATTTTCTTCCAAATTTAATGTTTGCTACCTTATTTTTAATTGATGGTAAAGTGCCAGTTTTTTCTTGATGTTTCCATAAATTGTTTTATTAAATGTGGCCTATCATTCTCTATCTATCTATCTATCTATCTATCTATCTATCTATCTATCTACCTACCTGCCTGTCTGTCTGTCTGTCTGTCTGTCTGTCTGTCTGTCTATCTATATGCAACAATACCTTGAGTTCCTACAACGTTGTTGCGTCGTCTTGACTCTTCAGGGAACTCTTCAGCATATTATACAGACGCCTATCTATCTATCTAAAAATCTATCTATTTTTCTATCTATCTACCTATCTTTCTATCTATCTATATATCCAACTATAATTCTCTTTATTTATTTTCTGTCTACCTATCTATTCTTCTTCTTATTGATCTTTCTATTTCTCTCTCTACTTCCCAAAAGTGTTGTTATTTTTTTCTCTTATTGTTGATTTTAAAACTTGTTACCTTACTGTATATCCTTTACTTGAAGTTGTCAATTTTTTACTGCACTTTTTAAAATTATCACAGTGCTCTGCACTTCTTGTTGAAACCACTCAGGGATTTAAAATTAAATCATGAAATGCACCATTAGGAGATGTGTGTGTAAGTTTAGCAAAAATCTTGTTTTTTTTTAATTGAAATGCCTTTTGTTTAAAAATGCTCAAGATTATTAAAACTTATACAATACGGTCCTGTTCAGGTTCAATTATCTTGTGTTGTTGAGGATAGGTGAACTTTAAAAAAGCATTGAATTTTTGAAATGTCTCTAGTTATTCTACTCTTGGGGTTGAATAAGTAGGAGAATGTCAATGAAACAGGCCCCTCTGTGCACTTTTCAGTCGAAATTTCTATGACAGATATGGACTGCAGTGGACCTGGGATAAAACAAACTTTGCAAGAAAATTTAGAAAATTCGTTGAACCCAAGGTTTGTTAAAAGCAAGGTCTCTTTGCATCGTGGTAAAGTGGTAGACGCTCGGCTTTTGGACCGAGAGGTCTGAGGTTCAAATCCTGCTTTCGGCAGGTTGAGGTTTAGTCCTTGAGAAAGGCTATTTACACACATTTCTTCGCCGCACTCATGCGTTAAGGGAGTACCCGGCTATAAGCAGTGAAAGATCGTGTCAGTGTGCTAAAGTGATGCGCTTTATTAGCTGCTCCTCTGTGAGTTCAGAAGGTGATTTGGTTGGTATTGGCCTGTCGGGGAGCCCATGTAGAGCGCTCAGAGCACATTAGTGGATTAGGCGCTATATAAGAAACGCTCTTTACTCTTTACTCTCTTTAAAGTAACGCAAAGGAACCAAGGAAAAAAGTTCTGCACTAGTCTATCAACTTTGAAACGTTATTTAAAACCAGAAAGAATAGAACACACACAGTTCTGAAAGTTTCAAGAAGGCTAGTCAGTTTTTCCTTTATATATTGTAATCACTCTCTCTCTCTGATACTATCATAACTGTATCACTGATAAAGTTAATGTACCAGAGTAAGGCTGAAAAAGACCAACCATTAGTTTTAGTTTCACTTCTAGTTTGTTGAAAACGTGATCAGTCTGAAATCAGTTTGTTCTATACAAGGACATTTGTAAAGGTTAAAGAAGGAAAAAAAAATTCTGGACTTTATTTCAGTTTGTTAAATGCAAGGGTTTGTTGAGTCCAAGGTTTTTGGATATAAGGTCGATTGTATAACATGGGCCTTCTTCATCCACAAAAACCTTTTGCAGAAATTTCTATTCTTGTATGACACTTTTGCCAGATATTGGAAACGTTTAAAATGCTCAAAAGAGAATCATAAGTAACAAGAACTACAAATTTCGCCATCAAAGGTAGTTTGACTTTTGACTTAAAGATTCTAGAAAGTGATTATTTAAAACTTTCTATTTAAAAGCATAATGAATTCCTTTTAAATACTTCTCTCGATTATGATATTCATAACTGCACTCCACATAAATGTAACCACAAATACAGGGAAACGCCCAAGTTGTTTTATTATTAACAAGCATTGTATTTTATTTTTTTGCAATATTACTGGCTTATGAAATGAAAGTGTAACAACATATGGAAAAAAGATAATGAGAAAATGAAACAATGAGCATTGTTTTGCGGCACAAAGAAATTGTGTCAGTGGCCTGGTTTTTATAATTAATATATGAAGTTTCAGACAAGGAAAAAGTAATGAACAACAAAGAGATTAAGTAAACATGGCAGATGGGTATGGAATTTTATAATGTATACTATTAAGTCACCAACCTGAAATAACTTGGTAAAGAAAATCAACATTATACTTGTATATAATTATTGTTACATACTTAAAGCTATTTGATTTGGGCTACTGTTTTTTTTACAATGTCAGTCGCTTCAAAAAGTCATTTTGTGTTAAGAAAAAAATATGATAACTACACAAGAATGTAACAAGTATTTCTTATTTTTTAACTAAAATAAAACAAAAACCATAAGGTTACAAAAAAATGCATATGTGTAGCCCTCCCACAAAAAAAGCCTACATGTGGTGTCAGCCGATTTAAAAAAGGGTCTTTTTCAAGTACTTGGCCGAATTTTTACTACATTTTTTATATGCATAATTTAAAAGGTTATGTTTTTTATCATACCACCACTGAGACCATTGAAAAAAAATTTTGAAAATGTGATTTAAAGGTTGTTAGAACATGATAATGCCCTTTTGGGTTTTTACAATATGAAAACTTTAGGCCCAACTTTCTCAATTAAAAAAAAAAAAAAATTGGATTCCCTGTCTTTCAAGTGCAATAACTCATGACCAAATTTAAGATGTCAAAATAATTTTTCTCGACCTTAGGGAGCTTTTACTGTAGGTTTAGAGACGTTTCCAATGATGTTTATAACAAATAACTGCATGTAGACTGATTTTGTGGGATCCCGAAACATAATTATATTGTTTTCTTGCAACCACTGCAAATGAGTTGGATGTCAGACTTGTCTTGAGACATGCAGTACATAATTTTTTTCAACTGAAAAAAAAAACCTTTTCTAATGCCTTAACGAAAAAAAAAGCAAACAATGCTTTTCCATAGGTTTGAAAATTATACGGATAGTATTCGGCCAAACTTAAGTAATATGTAATATATGATATATTTTTCTACAAAAGCAAAATGAAACGTCATTCCATTGTATTAGAGATGCATGGAAATATATATCCATAAAGAGGAAGAGTAAAAAACTTTCCTGTTGACGTTCTAAAAATAACTTGATTATTTTAAATGTTCACAATTTATCCATGACTTTTTCTAAACTCTGCAAACAAAAAAAAAAAAAACCAGCTGCTTTCAGCAATAGTTTACCATGACACAGATACATTTTATACAAAAAATGAATATAGTTATTATGTCTTAATTAAATCCCTTATTCTATAAAAATACAGTGTCTTGTGACCAGTCCAAATAAGTTGGATATCAAAAATGTTAATTTCAGAGAGAATTCAATTTTCTACCATTTTTCCACACAGTTTTTTGAGAATTTCATGCAAATATTTAAGGGTTGGGTAATAAGAAAAATTATTCAGATCTTGGAAGATCGCATAAAGTACATTGTACTTAAAACATGAATGCCTTGTACTTTAAACAATGGCGACATCCAACTAATTTGGACTAATTACCAGACAGTATATTCCTTGTACC
>BMAT01008392.1:206160-219369 GCA_019649035.1 Elysia marginata | reverse complement strand
CCTGAAATCGAAGAAAGATGATTCTAATCATTCTTAATATATGGTTGTGATTAAAACAAATAATTATAGTCTCGATCTACGTCAAAATAAAAGAAAAAAATTATTCATTCTCACAGTTTATTTCGTGCCGATAAATAATCGCCATTACTGAATGAATATCGATAGTCGGCATCAAGAGATTTCGATATCATGTCAACATTCCATTATCAAACAATTGCCTTTTAATTAATTTATAATTATTAATTTTCCTTCTACAGTACTTTTTATATCATTTCCAAAGATGTTTTGCGCATAGAGCATTCTTTTTGAATGGGTTCAGCTACAGACTTGTATGCTAGAGCGCAATGCGCACTATAAATTATATTCATTATTATTATTATTATTATTATTATTATTATTATTATTATTATTATTATTATTATACTCGAATGAGAGTTTTTATGGAAGGAGGGGGCCGACCTGGTAATGGTAAGAGCTGTCACCAGCCAGACTGCTGGATGGATGGCCAGAGAGACTGCTGCTAAGCCTGGATTCCTCCAGTTCGTCGGGAATGGCTGGGAGCAATGGCGCCCTCATCATCGCCTCGTCTTCCTGCATTGTGAGGCCACACAAGTCATGGGGGTGGTGTTAGGTGAAAGGCGGAGAAGCGCAACTCATACGTTAGAAAGGAGAAGGGCATTTACCAATTTTGGGGGGAATTACTGAAAATCAGGCTGGAGGAAGTGTTTAAAAAAAAAAGGATATTAGACTCTATTCTATTCCAGTTAGTACCCAGTAGGATCTTATTGACATCATTCTATTGGCCCTCGTGTGGCTAAATAGTAAGAGAAAGAATTTTGATCAATCAAACAAGATAAAATAATGATTTTTTTTTCAAAACCCCCTAAGCGCGTGTTCGGTGTTCTACTTACTATGGGTAGAAATAAACTAACCATGGACACATTAAAGTGGTCACATCTGGTTAGATAGTGGTGAGATCGGGCTGGGTATAATTTATGTTGTTTATATTATGTCGCACAACATTTTTCAATTTACACGTTCAGTGAACTCCATAATAGTTGGAACGTGGAAATTTCAAATATTTGCTGAATTCGAACTGCATTCAGATTACCGATTTTATCCCCTACTGTTGTAATATGCACTGAAAAAAAAATCAATTTTTTGGATAATTCATAGAAAACCTTAGAACCGTTGTTGGTCGACGTCATCGACCCCATAAGCAGGGAAATTATGAATCAAAAAATTAATACGTAACACTTCTAGGCTACATTTTGTGTCCATGGGGTTCGATATAAGCTTATACCAAGGGGGACAAGCCATCTGTCTCATTATGCCAAGTAAACCAAAAGAACCCATTAAATTTTTATTTACCCGTTGTCATGTTACGTTTTTTTACCTTCTTAAATCATGTACAACCATAAATGTAGGCAGGTCTTACTTTAATTTCATGTGCAAGCTCAAGACCAAAAGATAAATCATATCATGTGAGACTAGTTTAGGCGTCTTTTGCTCAATGGTCCTTGCAAATTCTTGTTTGAGTTGAGGGAATACCATTCAACATGCTTTGATTTTTTTCTATCCCTAGTTTTATTGAATATTTGTATTTCCCAACTACATATAGACTCCATCAGTTCTCAACCCTTTTCTTCGTGATTTAATAGGTTTAAGTTATAGCATGTTATGAAGCAGCACAATAATTGTTAAGTCAATCTTAAAACAGAAATATGTCTTGTGACTCTAAAAATGAATTGTCACTTCCAAAATGGTTACTACGAACCTAATAGGGAATAACCATTTTATCATTCTTGACTTAGAAATAGCGTAGAGAAGAGCAGTAAAACAGTTTTAAAGGTCAAAAAGTATTGCTTCATATAGCATTAACTTTGTCTTAAAATTAAACACATGTCTGTGCCCCTTGTTTAAAGTACATCTCTACTGATAAAAATTTGAAGATTTAAAAAAATCATTTTCACAAAGAAGTCTATGTGAGTTTTTTGGCATAACATAACATCATCAAGGTCTATAATGCAAGTCCATGCTAATCGTTAAGGTTTGATCACACCAGCGCTTACATAAGGCTGAGCCTGTTGTTTGATAATCGAATACATTATAAAGTATAATAACCTTCTGCAACAAAAAAGCTTAATGCTCAGCCGTGGGCATCGTAAACTCTACAAATGGGGTTCGACTCCTGCTCTCGGCAGGTACGACAACGTTTAGTCCTTGAGATAGGCTATTAATTTAGAATTACACATTTCTTCGCTTCACACATGCGTTAAAGGAGTACCCGACTATAGACAGTGAAAGATCTTGTCAGTTTGTTAGAGGGATGTGCTTTACTTGCTGCTCCTCGGTGAGTTCAGAAGGTGATTGGTTCGTAATGACCTGTCGGAAAACCCATTGAAAGCGCTTAGAGCATATTGGTGGATTAGGCGCTCTTTACTTTTTTTAAAATACAGACACCTTAAGACTCCTTTTTTGGGCCAAGCTAAGAGCTGATCGACGAGACCCCACCAGATCCGATCAACATGTGACCAAATCTGACCACAACCTTATGTTTTTTTTTAAAGTAAAGTTCCACCCTTTTTTTCCTTTTAGCAGACAAACGTGTGATTTGTATGACATAACTGTATATTATCGTGTAATGTTTTATTGAATGCCAGAGTGCGGCTAGAGCCATAACGAATTGGTTGTGTTATAAATTATTATTATTATTATTATTATTATTATTATTATTATTAAAAAGTTCAGTTTTGATGCAATGCATAAAATACTATAAGAGGCAAGGCGATTTACATCATTAGCTTAGCATAACAACAGGGCAAGCATAGTTGACATACGCAAGAAAAACAACAAACAATAATTGTAACGATTAAAGCATCACCAGGCATACTCATCTCCTACAACTAATAAATGTACATCATTGATCACATTTACAGGCACAGAGAAGCGAAACAGCATATAAAACACAACTTATAAGCCATAAGAGTAAGCTTTTGATAATTAAAGAAATTTCTGCATAACAATATGAAAACATGACTAACGATGCCAGAAATTCCACAAGAAAGACCTAAATGCAATAGAAGTCGTCTAGAACGAGACTTACAGCTAGAAACTAAATGGCTGTTCAGTTATCAATATCAATGAAAAAGAAAGTAGAAGTGTCGGATACAAAGATATGAGAGAGGAAATTAACAAAATGAAAGAGTTATTGAATAAATCAATATAAGTAATGTAAGCTTAGGTTCAGTAGAGTTAACGTAAAAGTAGAGCTTTTAGGCGAAACTTTTGCTAAACTTTCATGCCTCGTACTTCGATGTATGAATTATCAGGAATTCACTATTTCAGAAAAACAATATTGTAAGCCTTCAACAGTAATAATTATTTAGAACCCTTTCAGACAAAACATGCAGCTGAATCCTGTGCCTAAAACAGCGCATAACAAGCTGAGCAACAACAGGGGTTAACAGTAGGCATACTGCGACGAAAACAACAGAATGTGCGACCACATTACATTTCAAACTGTGCTCCGTATACTAATAATAATAATAATAATAATAATAATAATATTAATAATAAAAATAATAATAATAATAATAATGAAGAACTGTGTAATAATTCAGATCTTGCTGCTGTTGATAGCGTTGTAATAATACGTTTGAATTTATAGACCTTTCCTCCCAGGACAATAAGCACATTGAAAAGTAGGCCTATCATAGTTATAGTGATACAATTTTAAAAATTTCTACCGACCTATATTGCGACATTTAAAGATCTAGGCATTTTCTGATTTAAGAAACGATTATCTCAAGTATTACGAGAATGAAAAAAAAGTTAAATTTTTTATTGTCTTGCCTTATCCGTAGCATAAAAAGTACTCAAACGTTGTTAAAAAAGATGCCCGGACTTAAACTGGATTTTAAATGTTTTGAAAATCAGACAGAGTTCTCGCATCTATACTATTATCATTGCATTTTTGTTGTGTTCAGAGAGAAAAGCAGTATCATTTAAATGAATAAAACTCTTCGTTTGAATAAACCAAAACCAGTATTGGATAAATGCATAACATTTTTCTGTAACACCGCAGGACTTCACTAAATATACAGTTCTTCATTCATAAACTGTTGTAGTATTGTCGGCTTCACAATGATTCGGGCCTGAATCTACGTCACAGCTAAGAAAACATAATCTCTTCCGCATTTTCTTCTTGCAGATTGCGCATTTCTTTGTCATGGCTCGATAGGAAAAAATATTGCGCAATTTAAAACAAAACGCTCTTCGACCGCGTATGATACACAATTCTGCACCAATAGGTAGATTTAGGTCAGAACCATTGGGCTGTTTTACTTGAATTTCATTTGCCCAACCGTTCCTATCAAAGTAAGAGCTCTATCAACGCAGCAAGAATAATGTCTTTTTTTTTAATCACTCAAAAGTGTCGGTTGGAAAAACATTATTTCATCGCATGACCAGACCAAAGCTAATTTATACATATATTATAGTAGGATTTTAGGCAATCCAAAGCAAAGGGAAAACATATAATACCGGTATGCACGTACATGTAGATTTCACAAGCCTAACCCGTAAGTATTATACTCACAGTTCTCAAAGGAGCTGAAGCATCAGCTTGAGAGTCCCACTCTAGATCACCCTCTCCGTGGAGGCGACCAGGCCTTTCTGGTGAACCTAACATTAATGTGAAAATAAAACATTACAATGAGTTCCACTGTGCCTGCTGAGGTTTTCTGATAATTTTCAGAGGGATCTTTCGTACAGAGGAAAGTAGAGACCATGCATTGCGGGCCCCATGAGGAGGATGAAGTCCGCAGCGGAAGATATACAGGATGGCAGATGGGCTAACGGGGCCCGTTAACCACTCGTCTGCTGTAAAACCCACGCAACCTTTGGGTCTTTAGGTCATACGTTATTTTCATTCGCTCGCAAGGTCTCTATTATGTACGTTGTGTGCTTAGGAAGGTTAAATAGGTTAAATAAACAGGTCTAGGAGTATTACATTGAGTTAGTATTGTGAGAACTTAAATAAAAAAGACTTAAATGTTTGTTTTTTTGGTGAAAGGTAAATACATTTATTCACATTTCCTCCTTAGCATCTAATATTCATTATGGCGGAATGAAACTGCGCGGCTTTGCCAAGTTAGGGTACTTTTTCATTATTTGCTGTGATATGGAAACAAAGTAGGCCTATATGGAATGAAGCAGTCTAAAGATTATTCTATTAATGTTTGTCGATAAAACAGCATACAAGGAAATGAGTGTTAAAATACAATCTAGGTAAAGGTAAAGAGAAATGTGTTAAAATACAATCTAGGTAAAAGTAAAGACGAGACTGTCATTGGTCACATTAATTCATCTAGAATAAATTTTTCTTTCGTAGCCGTCTATTCAAAATGTGGATCTGTCATAGAAAGTCCCAGTACATTGTGACTGTTTGGAATAACAACAAAACTTTCTGTTACTTCCAGCTCTGGTATAAGCATATTATTTTCCGTGGTTTTATTTTGATCTTATGTTCGAGTTCATGTATGCACTATTTTAGGAATAAAATTGGCACTCACCATGTGGCAAAGGCGTTTGTCTTCTTTCCATCTCTTCCAGCACCTCTGAGATAGAGGAGGCAGGCCTTTGCTTTCGAGCATTATAAATAGGACTAATGAACTCCATCTCACCATCGGCGAGAGGCTGATTGGGAAAGATAAAATATGAAACATTAACATCTACAGCTTTTTAAACGCTTATAAGGGGTTGTATTTAAAAAGTACAAAAAACCCCAACATAATTTTACTCACATCGATGGTGTGACATCAAGACTTTTTCATTCTCTTTCTTAAAACCAATTCTTTTCTTTCCTGGCCCACTCCTTTTATTGCTATATAATATGCTTTTCGTGTCAATGTTTTTGTATTCTCTTATTTTCACTCATAGTTCCCCCTCTCGCATTATTTTCTTCGTATCTTATTATGATTAATGTACCCTTTGTTTTCCACATATTAACATTTTCTTTTCACAAACATTTCCCTTTTCCCTCCCTAGTCTTTGATTGTCTGCTATTCTCCTGCGCGCTGCGCCTCATCTGCTTGTCTCTTTTCGTAGTTTTCCATCTCTTTATCTTTTTACTCTATTTCTCTCTCCCATCTGCTTGTCTCTTTTTCTTACACGCTCTCTCAGATTCACTATTTTTTCATATTTTCTCTCTATCTCTCTCTCCCCCTCTCTTTGTCCTTTTCTCTGTATCTCTAGAAAAATTCTTACATACAATGTTAACATGGGCATGTAACACATAGTTCTTAAGAACAGCTTGAAAATTGTTGAGCCAGCAATCTACACAAAATCTTCAAAACGTTTACTCTCATCAATAAGAGAACTCACATAACTGCCCTCTCCATATCGTTTTCTTGCTTCATCTGGTGGTTGGGAATCCTCTTTGGGAACTAAGTAAGGAAAGAGAAGGGTAAAAAACATAAAGCTGGATTTCGTGTTTCATTTATCTAAAAACAAAATTGTAGAACCATCGAAGCCTGTCACATACAATTTAAATGTACATTAATTTGAATTTATCAAAACCATACTGTTTTACTTTATTCCCATGGCTTACCACTAAAATGCATCGATCTATTTCTTTCGTACATAGCTTAAATGTTTGTACAGTTTTTGGGCAAAAATAGGCTTACTTAAATACGTTTAAGAAAGTGATATTCTTGATTTGGTTTGTGTATATATGTAAGTCCTACAAATAAAATAAAATAGGAGTCAAAAAGCATATTTAAGTACCTTTTGAGAGGCCAATTCGTCATTCATGAAAGCCGAGTTAAAGATACGAGTTCAAACACAATTTTATGTATTCTAACATTACATTTACCAGAGAAGGTGATTTCAAAATTTTCATGAGCGAATTCAAAAAAAAAAATTCAGACACTCTTGGGTTATTCAATGACCTTAGCAAAAATTGGAATAACTTAGAGTATTAAACTAAGAATGCTTCATTTTAATAAAAATTTTAATATATTCAAAAATTCTGTTGCTAAAATGTATTGTTTTCCCTTAAATATTTTTTTGATCAGTTAATCACTGCAACATTTTTGTTGGCATTTTAAAGAAATGTACTCCTATTCAGCCTTTGATATGATAATAATAATGATGATAAAAACTTTTTGAAGCCGAGGTTACCTCTCGGTCCCAAAGCCACGCTTATCATACTGAACTCATCAAGCTTAGCCAGGTGGTCATTGGGCACTGTGGGAGGGTGGATGACCCTTCTTAGCGTAGCCGTGTGAGGACCGCCGGAGGGCGACGTGGGCGCTGGACTACTTCGGCTAGAACACGAGGACGCCCCTAAGTTCGTATGATGGTTATTCAATGGCTGCCTGAGCTCCATGTCTGCTTCCTTTCCGGTTCTGCTATCCAAAGTTCCGTCTGCTCCCCCGTTTTTCTCTTTCTTGACCAGGTAGTCCCCACGGCGTTTGCGCAGGCGCACCAGAACGAGGATCAAACAGAGACTGGTGATCAGGAGGAGCGCCACTACAGCCACTGCAATGACTGTGAGTGAGAAAGAAGAGAGAGAGAGAGAGCAATAGAATTAACAAACCATGTAAAAAGCAAAAGCATACTATGAAATGAATGAAAGTGTTAGGAACAAGACTAGGATCTGGGAATTTTCGTTAAAACAGTGTTTGCCGAGAATAAAAATGTTTTTTGATAAAACATTTCCTGATATGGTGGCACAAAGTCATCTCAAATCAAGCAGACATGTCCATGTGTTCATACTCAATCCCCTGACGTCTGTCGTCGTCGGGGGTACATGAGGGCTGAGGAAGCAGCAATTCTCCTCCACCCTGGTCTGTCATTGACCTGGATCAGGTGGTCCAGCAAGGTCATCTTCATCCATTCTTTGACGTTGTCAAGCCCGGACTTCCTTTGTCTCCCTCTTCTGCGACCTCCATCGACTTTACCCTGCATGATGGTCTTGCAGAGACTGACATGTCGGGTCATAATCTTCAAACCGCTTTAGCTTACGTCTCTTGATAGTGGCAAGAAGGAATTCTTGTTGACCAGCTAGGCGACTTCATCGCTCACATATTCGTTTGTTTTGCGCTCTAGGTAGGAGATGCGAAGCAGTTTCCTTAAGATCTTTATACTGATAAATCAATCTGATTTTAATTCAATTTTTATTTTTGCATTTTTGAAAGCTTTTTAATTTGACATTGCGTTGAAAAAATAAAACTCTCAGTAAAGTTGCGAGATTTCGTTTTTTTTGTAAGCATGCTTACTTCTAATTTTGATTCTTTCAATCAATTAAAAAAGGCAAGCTGTGCATATTGCTCTATGCGACAAAGAAATATTCAGTTTTTTTTTTATCATTGATAGTTCCTCAAACTGCCTGTAGAGCCAGCATTAAAAAAAAAAGGATTAGGAATATTTATTGACATTTCCTGCTTATAAGGTTTTAGTTGAATTTTATTTTTACTCGGGCACACACTGGCAGTATCTCGTACAAAAACAAGATGTCTCGCAACCAGTCCAAATCAGTTGAATGTCGCAGTTTTTACATTACAAGGCTCTTGAATGTTGAAAACACATTATTGGATCTTCCAAAACTTCGAAACTGCATGAAACTATCAATTACAATTTTATGGAAAGATGATTAGGCCTATTTATATCAATTAAATTTGAAATATAGACCAAAAGAGGAAAAATCTTCGGGCTTCTTGTAAATGTGTAAATTAGGACATACGACTCATTGAACTAGTTGAGACAAATCGTTAAAACATCTTAAAGGTATGGAATTAGCAGTGGAGAGAAGTAGGCTATAAGTGGAAATGCCCGAATTTTTGTCTGCTTCGAACCTTCGGCTTATCGACGGTCGGCACCCACCGCCTTGCCAAGTAGAGAAACATAGCTTATATCATGTATCTACTGTTGTTAGATCGTATCCCAAACCACTCACTGATTGTAATATCTCCAACAGGCTCGTGGGAAGTGTTGAAAAGCACAGGGTAGGTGTCGTTCTTTGACCCTTTAGTAGACGTTGTGTAGGGAACCAGAGGCCTGGATGTTACTCCGTACACGTGATTTGGCACTGCACTCAGCTTCACCACGCGGAGTTTGCCATCCGTCCAGGGCGGCATTGTTGCGTCCTACAAACAAACAAAAAGATACAAAGCGCACCTTGTTTGATAAAGTAAATACACTTGGATACCTTTAAAGCTTCCTAAAAAATTAGTTTTTTATACGATCTTTAACTAGGTAATTTTGAAGAGGGCTGGGGTAGTGGCAATACTTTTATTTTGGTGTTTACATTCGATAGCACATATTCTGTGTACATTTAAATTAAAAGCAACAAGTTTTTCTTCTTTTTCTTTTTTCTTACTTTTCATATTTGTAAACTATTTTCTCTCACTGACCATGAACGCTCCAGGGGTGATGCGCGAATCTATGGGTGGGGCTGAGGTTGTGGGTATATAATCCTGACTTGTGGAGCAAATGCTCGCCCTTCCACCAAGAACGGAAATTCCCTCTTTTTGAAGGTGAAGGTCACGCAGAGTATGGAGCGTTCTCATGTTCTGACCCGCCTTCGGAACAAAGGCGGTATCTGAGGATGGCGAAAAGAGAAGGGAATTCTAAGGCAGGAACGTCAGCTCAAACTACTAGTATGGCATGTGCTTAAGTCGATCATACTAGTCTTTAATGAAAAACCTTTAAAGATCTAATAATTGTTGCTTTGAAATTAAATATCTCAGGTTACAGAAAAGTTGAAGCTTTGATTTTTTTAGCCACTTTAAGGACATGAAATGCAGTTCTTGGAAATGATAAGAACTCAATATGTAGAAATTCCGACTCGTGCCCTGATTTCCCCTAACCAATTTTATTCACAAGAAAAAGTTTTTTTGTTTTGTTTTTACAACAAGGAAATTTAAGTTCAATTACACTGAAATCGCAGCACTTTGATCCTATCTCCATCTGCAATACAAAACTTGCAATATAAATTATATCAAAACTTGGTACCTGAAGTACTTACATGGGCGCATTTGCAGCGGGTTGCAAAAATTTTGCATTAAAGTTACAATGCATCAGCAAAAATACGACCGTTAATACAGTGGACAGGAGGTGAAAAAGAGGTGGAGATAAAAAAAGAGAACAGGCAAGAGTGAGAGATAGAGAGACAGGCAGTTACAAGACAGACTGATAGAGACTGAAAGACAGACTGTGAGAGGGAAATGGAAGACTAGGGTTTACCAAAAGAAAATAATGGAACTTTACTTCTGTTTGATTAGTGGAAAAGGAGTTAGGTTCAAATTCTATGTAATAATAATAATAATAATAATAATAATAATAATAATAATAATAACAGAGAACTTACTCGATATGCAACCAGAAAAGTTTGCCAGACCAACGAATGCATAAGAATCACTGACATATCCACCGATATAAATTGTATCGATAGTGTTGAGGGGATAATCAGGATAATTGACGCCTTCCCTTTTAGTTCCGTCCACCTGAAGAAAAGAAATAAAATTTCTATTGTGAACATTTTGTTCATAAACAGAAATAGAACTGAAAATAATCTGGAAGAAATAATGTGCTCAGAGAACCTAATGTCAAAAATTTGCAGTATCGTAGATATATGAGGGAGGGAGATGGAAAAAGGGACACACAGAGAGAGAGAGAGAGAGAGAGAGAGAGAGAGAGACTTACGATAGAATGGAAAAAGGTACACCAGTCAGTAGACCAAAGATATGCTTGCTTTGTCTTGAAAATTTTATTATTCTGTAAATAAAAAATGGATAAACTTTGATACACCCTTAGCCATGACATCACCCAGAGTTGTGTGAACATTTCAAAGATTTGCATACGTCTTGAAAAAAATTTTTTTTGTTAAATGGCAATAACAAAACTAATGACATTTGCTTTCTACAAAGGTCTCTAGGATGAAAACTGAGTAAAGATTATGCACCTTACAAGCCCTAAGATCGTTTTGTTAGAAAGTTGAGAAAATTAGAAGACAAGATCGAAAAAAAAATATTTTGTGTAATTTAATGGTCTTTGACGGCATGCGCTACACGCTTACACACGAGAACCTCACAATGTAAAAGCAAACATGGATCGCAGTCATTGAACTGGTCCGTCCTCAACATCTAGCTTTAGTATGGTATACGCGTGTTGCCAATGGACCATCACGGATTGCCCTCAAATTCAGACAGCCAAGTAGCGTAAATTGCATATATTCGAAGCGAATCTTCTCTACAGGAAAAAAGACATTACAATCCAAAACAAAGGGTCGTCTAAAAGAGCGTGTTTCCATATCATCACAACCTCCATTAGAGGTAATAAGGTTACCAGCATACGAGTTGGGTTAGTCTCATGCTCACACCACAGGATAAGAAAATGCATCGAGTTTTTAAAAACTTTTGAAACAAAATTATTTTTATTTCTTGAAGCGAAACATCACTGAGGAGAAGTCATGGGAGTCAAAGTAAAAAAAAAACCTGCTACTATCAGTGGAGGGTTCGAATCGCACCAAAGGCTACTAGCACTCCAACCATTTTCTACTAATTTCAAACTTTAAATCTTTCAATCGTTATCAATTCATATTGAAGCTCTCCACATACTGGAAGGAAGGCAACCCCATTCAGAAACTTTGCCCAGGAAGATCAAAGTGTAGTAGCTGCAGTGTTAACAATATTGAAGATACTGCCCTTTGATTGTCCCGACACAACTGAGGAATGGTGATTTTCGTTTTTTAGCACCACAATACACGTGACTCACGTTGCCATGCCAAAAGCTTGATTTGCTTATTTTGCCGCAACCAATACGATTCACTCAAGACTTTTTTTTTCATTTGCTGTCTTTTCGCTTATACAAAAAANNNNAAAAAAAAAAAGAAAAAAAAAACAATGAATGAGCTAGCTTGCTGGCGATAGCAGTCATAATTTTCGATAACAGAATGCATAAACACACAGTCAGATATTCTGGGCATCACAGATGTATTTTAAAAAAAACGAAATAACGGGTTTGAAATGAAAGCCTTATGACTGTACGAAGTTATTATCAAAATATAGATCAATGTATAAAAAATCAGGTTTTTTCTCTTTGCCTCCACCCCTTCCTTCATATAACTCTATATATCTTTACATAAAATAATACATGAAGGGTTGCAGTACAAACATTTGGAGAAAATGTATTTTTTCCGCTTTTATTTTAATGAGATGGTTACGTGGCAATGTTTCTATGGCGTTTAAGAGCAATTACGGTTAGATCTACTTCCAATTTGACGGACCAAAGCGGCATTTTCATGTCCCATTTTGACACAAAACTTTTTTTTTCAGCTGAGACAAAAGTTCTGTTGTTTTAGCAGAGTAAAAAAAGGAGATAAAACTTAAACTAGGAAATTTATGTTTGTCTACATAAAAGCAAGAAGCACTAGTGCAAATCTAGACTCTAATCTGTAAAACTCTACAAATTAATTTGGCCTGAAGTAGAAAGCACCAAAATATAATATGAAAAACCACAATCTTACAAATAAAGCTATAGATAGGAGACCCAACAGCGTAGGTATCGAAACTACAAACTATTTTTTTGTGAATTCTGTAGCTGCTTGCAGGGACTGAAGTTGAGAAATCAATATTTCAAGCCCACACCACAAGTAGCATTAGTGGGATTCTCAAGTTTGCATAACCCTTATATATTATTTCAACTCGGTAGACAAGAGTTGGTCCAACAACCAGGCATGCTTACGCATAGCACAGCCATCACATTGTGACATAACAGGTTTTATCTAATGGCTTTTTAATTATAAGTACACGCTTTAACTCGATTGATAACTATTAGATCAATACATTGCCATCTGGATAGCTTTGTGAACTAAGGCTACAGCATTAAAACAGCTAATTAAGCTATGGCAGGGTCTTATTACTTGTACTTTGTACGTTAATTGCAACAAAACTAGATCTAAATGATGGACTGAGTTGTGAAATGAAGCTGATTGGCATGAACAAAATATTAAAGTACTTGGAAACCCGATACTCCAAATAAAAAGAAATAGAAATATTTTTTAGCTAAGATAAAAAGTATGCAATTTGTAAACAAATGCAAATCATGCAATGCAGGATAATAATATGCATGAAAAAAAATCCGTTTTTTCGCCTTGAAATATAATGCATGGGACGCAGTAGCAGCAGCAGTAGTAGTAGTAGT
>BMAT01008392.1:152125-165429 GCA_019649035.1 Elysia marginata | reverse complement strand
CTACTACTACTACTACTGTTACTACTACTACTGTTGTTAATTTTTATTAATAAGATGATACTGGTGATGGTCGGAGTGGAGATGGAAACCAGTTATGGGTGTTATCGAATCATTTTTTGCGACGGTCAGTGAGACAAATATTATGGCATCTCACCTCCCTTGTAAACCTGGTATCAGCGGATTACAAGGTACAACAAAACACTTTTGTGGTTGACAGTAAGGCTAGAACATTTTTTATTCGAAAACTTTACATAAACTTTGAGAGCCTGCTTAATTTGCCAAGAGAGGCAAGCACCTGTCTCTTTGAGACCATTATTAAAATCTTTTTGCTCCCCCCCTCTCTCTCCCTCTCTCTCTCTGTCTCTCTCTTGCTCTTTCGCTCACTCTTTCTCCAACCAGTGATTTAGTCGATCTACCAATCAATTGATACAGTTATAGTGAATCTATCAGTGCCAATTATTTCTCGTTAAGTAAAACTCGATGTAAGACAACTTTTGTCTCGACCTAATTTTTTCTTATGGTCTCCCAGCATTCAGCAGAGTTCCTGTATTTTATTGATGTTCCTCACCTTTAGTCTGTACAAAATTGTCCCCTCCTCCCACATAGATGCCCGGGTCGAGACTCAAGTAGTGGTCACCCCTGGTCACTCGCTTTTCTGTCGCCAGACCGTCCAGGTAGATGGTCACCTTGTCCTGGCGGTGGTGCATGGTCAGGTTGTGCCATCTGATGTACGGTGAACGAGAGTAGGGAAAGAGGATGGATGATTAGGAAAAAGGCCTTCTTCCTGTGAGAGAGTTTTAAAAAGAGGGTTTGAAAAGGCAGCTTGAGGGGGAGAGAGAGAGACAGACAGACAAAAAGACAGACAGACAGACAGACAGAGAAAGAGAGAGAGGGGGGAGAGACTTGAGGAGTAGAACGAAGGAGAGAATTAGATGAGATGTAGAACGAAACAGAGAAATAAATGAGAAGCAGAAAGAAGGAGAGAAAGAGATGAGAAGTAGATCAAAATATAGAAACAAAAGAGGAGCAGAAAGAAAAGGACATAGAAATGAGGAGTGGAGCGAAGGAGAAAAAGAAACAAGAAGTAGAACGAAGGAGGGAAAAAGGTGAGAAGTATAACAAAAAGAGATAAAGAATAAGAACAAAAGACAGAAAAAGATGAGAGGTAGAACCAAGGAGAGGACGAGGGAAAATTGAGTGGAAGAATAAGTTTCTTGTCACACAATTCAATAAAATATCTTCACAAGAACTAAAAGCACTGTATTTAACTTTTCTGGGTTTTATAAATTTAAATCACCAACTGGAAAGAAAGCTAAAATACAAGTTAGGGCAATTTCTGTCTTCCTACCTATGTTTCTCTCGTTTGGTCGAATAAAGTAGATAAATCCATTATGTCATTGTCAATCTATCTACTAACCATCTTTCTGGTTATCTACATTTTTTTCGATATGTACATCTTTCTTTTATCTTTATCTCAAGCTTTTATATTGAAGAAATTAAAAGAATTCAAATTAAAAACCCGTTTACATATCCAAAAGACTTTAAATTTTAAACTAAAAACCGTACAAGCCTATCTCGTAATCTACGAGTATAATTTATGATAATCCACAATAGGTAAAAAAAAGGTTACGACTCTTGGGAATGACGAAAAAAAACTATTAAATTTTAAAGCAATCCAGAAGATATCTAATTAATAGTGTGGCTATTCTTTACCTACATAGTTATTACAAAGCATTGATGTTGCGGTAACTGTTATTATTAGTGCCGCAAAACCAACGGCCTAACAAGACAGCTCACCCTTTGACACACAAATCTGCGCACTTGCGATTATAGGCTACTATCCCAGGGATCCCTACCGTTACATGGGTTATAACAAAGCTCCTCTTAATGTTAAAGAGACAATAATTTTTGTTTCAAAACTTTATATATTTTCTTTTGAGCTTGAATATAATTATATACTAATTCATAAACAGTAAGCTAATTGTTAACTATATATAATTTTTAAGTATTAAATGAATTTACTCTTGTACGAAAATTCTCTTAGTTTAAACCCAGGATTCAGTAAATTAAAGCTTTTCTTATGTTGGTGAACTGTCTTGTTTTGGCTCAGAGTGCATTCACTGTTAAAGCATTACCACTTGTAAATTCAGGCGTTTCTAAAAGCTATATTAGTAAAAAACGCACCTATACATTTACCCATGAGAAAAATCAAAGATGATGGGAAACGCACTTTGCAATTTATTTGAATTTATTTCCAGAAGAAGCTGATTAAAAAAAGGTATAGTGTTTAGGCTCTACGCGTCATAGTACGTATCAAAAATATGTATAAAAGTTGCTTGCCCAAATAAAAAGAACTGCTGTTACCTTTAAGGCCTTAAAAACCTAAAGTGTGAAAGGAGTAGACAGGAAATTTTTAAAAAAAGCCCAAAACAAAACAATAAAAAAAAAAAAAACTTTCTGTCTCTTCTTAGACAGGAAATAAAAAACCAAAACAAAACAAAAAAAACTTTCTGTCTCTTCTTAGTTTTCATTCAAAATGTCTACCAACCAGTGAAAAGCGTCGGATGTCGCGACTTGCACATTATAAGGCGTTGATATTTTCAATGCATTATTTTCTTGGAGCTTCCAAAGTTTAAAAATTGGATGAAATTGTCAATAATTTCCGATAAGATATCAGACATTGGTTGAATTTTAAATGTAGACATTTATATCGGGGGATGAACCTCCTTCTAAAGGCAATTTCTAAAAAATAAGTTTCCATAATGAATCGCATTCAGCCTCATCATTATGTACATGAACAGCGCTAGAGCATTACTTGAAATGACTGAAAGTGGTTACGTATACATTTATAGAGCTTTTATAAACGTTTTGACACAGGGTGTTTCTTCATTTTTCTTCTTTTACAATAGTGGTTAAATCACTAAAAAGCCAAAGTGGCAATTAAAGGGTTATAGGCGTGCACCTGAAAGCGACCATAAGTTTGGGAGGGTTACAATAATAATGCTTTGCTGTTAGACAAAGCGTGACCTGAGAAGAACAAGATTCTATCTAGAATGTTTGTCAAACTGAGAAAATCCATTTTGAAAATGTCGAACTCTGTATGGAAGGAATGGCATACGTATTTTAAATTTTTTTTAATGACTTTTTCATTTAACCTCCAAAAACAATAGGCTCTATATGTACAAGCTTAGCCTTTTGTAGGCAGTCTCTTTTTAAATAAAGCTTTTTCAAAATTTCTGAGAAAACCTTGTTATTCTAAAAACGGAATTTTTTATTTTAACAAGATTCTATCTTCAAATATGAGGTTTTTGAACCTTGTGAAGTAAGTATTTTGAATACGAGCTCATTGACTCAATGATTGAACTCTGTCAAACATGTACCATTAATAAATGTCAATGTGAAAATGACTTTAAACTTTTCATCAAGGCCACGATTCTGCTGCTTTTTGGCCTTCATGGCATTCGATACTAAACTCAGATAAAGAATCTATGTAATTCAACCTTTCACTCGGTCCGGTTCCAAGAAACCTCAGATATGTAGATACTGTAAGTGTAATGGTTTGATTTGATCACTGTATGATTACGAAGGACCCACTTTCAAAATCCGTGAAGTCAGCCTTTGAAAAAAAATCTGAATTGAAAAAGAATGAAATCAATAACCATAAAAATGGAATTTTGGGAATTTTTAGGATATTTTTGCTATTCCGTTTTATAAGTGGCTTTTCGGCCTTAATGAAAAAAATTTTTAAAGCCTTGTACATCAATACCATTTTTCATTGATTTAACTGGTTTTGAAAAATATGCTCCTAAAAACAGCCGTTGCACTGCAAGATGGTCTCAGACTTAACAGTTTTACACTCTTTGCCAACAGGGTAATGGAAAACAGTTTAAAAATTAAATAAAAAGAGAAGGAATCTTTATTTTTTTTTGGCAATTACTCGATTTTATGAAATTGAAAAGATTCCTACATTTAAGCCAATAAAGATAGGCACTTAAAGGCCCAGAAAGGAGGGAGACAACTCTGCTTTTCCCTTAAAAAAACCTAAATTAGAATCTTATTATTCTCAGGTCACAAAAGGTAGGAAGTTAGTGAGTTCTTGTATAAGACAGGAGAGAAAAAAAACCAAAACCCATACAGACTTAAAGATATAACAAAATCAAAGAAATCTCACCCACTTCTGAGGAAAGAAAAAAAATTAAAACAAAAGAAACAAATTAAAAGATAATTAAGCATTAATTTGCACGAAACGAAATGATTAAAAGAAACTGAAAAAAAATCTTATAAAAGTTCTAGAATAACAAATTACATGTCCTTATTTCATAAATCGTAATTTTGGCGAAGTATGAAGAGATTGCAGCACAACATTGGCACTACTCTTGAAATTTCTAAAAACAGCTTTTCCACAGCCGCTAGGGCTTTTATTTGTCCATCTTCGGTTTTGTACACATCCGAGACCGTAGAATAGGATTGATTCTAAAATACTTATTTTTGTAGTTGCAGAGTTCTCTTCGTTTCTTTTTTTTACTAGGTATCAACTTGGGGCTTTCAAATACACATACTATTAATTTTGATTTCAAAATAGTGAAAATGGCCGAAAACTGCTTGCCTTTGGTGTGATTCGATTCTCCGACCTATAACTTCATCCATTCATTCATAGCTTACAGTCACTTAGAGACTGAGGCTGAGCAAAGATCTTCGCCATGAAATTCTTATTTAAGAAGCATGGTAGCGACATGGTATGGTTCTATGATCAAACGAACCTAAGTGAAGTTTGATTGAAACTCTGTCGACTCCGTGTAGCGACAAACGAGAGATATCTCGTGGCTTCAGACTTATAAGTGGTTCTCAGTGACAAACATGACAGAAATGAGGGACAAAGAGGTAGGGGGGGTGTTTCTTTGAAATAAAAATTGTGAATGAAAGGGGGGGGCATTTGTTCATTCCATTTCTTTACGGGGTCAACAGAGTTCTAATCAAACTTCATATAAGTTCATTTGATTATAGAACTCTGTCTCCCCCATTCTGAAATGAAATAACTCAAACGAGACTGTAAAGGTCATGTCTTCCACACTTTTCGACAGAATTGAATGTGAATAGGGCGAGAGTTCTAATTATACTGAAAACTGGCTTTTTTCAGCCATTTCTACCAAAGTTTACTTCAATTCACTTCTAGTTTCATGCCGCAAATCTTTTAAACCATTCCTTATTGCGCTGTTGCTGCCTCGACTATTTAGGCCTACTAGAGACCTTGCGCAAGGACGACGATAACGTCTGACGTAACAACACGCGTAGGTTTTACAGCAGACGATTAGCTAACGGGGTATGAGCCATCCTGGATTTCCTACCGTATGGGCTTCGTCCTCCTGAGCGGGCCGATTACGCATGGTCTCTTTTAAAACTGACTTACCTGCCGTCATCCAGACCTATCCCCAAAGAAAACGTGAGGTCATCTTCTTCAAAGGAAACAGAAACATGCACGGCGCCTGAGTGGATGGATACTGTCACGTGGTTGTGGTAGGGGGTTCCCCCTACGGCATACAGCAGCACGCCCGAGCCTCTCTCCGTCTGAGGAATAGCAGTAGTGTTACTGTCAGCTGAACCTTCATAGAGCATTATATTGGAAGGCAAAAGTGATTTTAAAGTAAAATTTTCAAAGAACAAAGAATAGAAATTATGGGAATGAAATAAGGGTTCTGCAAACTTGAAGCACCGTAATTAAAAAGAATAAGAAAATGGTAATATGAGAATGTCAAGAGATAGATGTGAAGTACACAAGCAATAGAAACTGCAATAATTTTAAAAACGATAATGAGTAAAGCGATCATTTTAAACCATATTGGTTGTAAGATTAAATGAGATAATTATAAAATGAAGAAGATGGTGGTCATGATGATGATGATGATAATGATAATGATGATGATGATGATGATGATGATGATGATGATGATGATGATGATGATGTTGATCGTTCAGACGATGATGATAACGATGACGATTAGGATGAGCAATAAAAAGATAACTTTTGATTTACACCAGAATGTTGATTAGTCCAGTTTTCGAAGATTTTATAAGGATTAAAATACATCCATTACCAGCCATCATGAAAAAGTAAATCATGAATGCCTTCAGCAGCAGCCAACCAGGATTTAAAAAACTTACTTTTAAAATTTTCATTTTTTCCACGCATTAAGCAGGGCTAAAACTTTGCAGTCACACATAAGGCTTCACCCAAGCCTTCAAATCGACCGTTTCCCTGAATAAGCATTCTCGGAAAGCTTAGGGGACGTAAAACTTATTAAAGAATCAAACCCACCGAATTCCTTTATTTTCCAACCAAGCAAGTCTATATAACTTACTCCATTTAGAAAACAATCAAATATTTAAGGGCCAACCAACAAACCTATGGTAATGACCATTTTATGGCTAACGTTCTCGGCTTGGGATCAAATTCGATGCGCAGATTGTTAATAATAATAATAATATCATATGGTTTGAAACACCATCCTTTTAGTCAGACATAGTAAAAGACTGAAAGTAAAACCAGGTATACAACATTTACGGTGTTTCTGTAAATTTAGGGGCAATAAAAAATGTTTAGACAGTAAACAGGTAATTAGGTTAGCAGGTTTGATTTAGTTGTTTGAATTTTAACGTCCCAGTAAACTTCGAGGTTATATCAGAGACGGCGCTTGGGCCAACTGAAAGCGTGCTGCCACACTTTGATATGAGGAGCGCTTGCATACACCACATCCAGTCACATTATCCTGACACCGGGCCGACCAGAAGAACTACGGTACGTTTTCTTTTCAACAGGACTACAGATCTACCCTATAGCACTCAAACCTCTATTTCCTTCGCCCTATTCGTATTTTTTCAAAATCTTTGGACGCGATCTCTCTCTGCCCGTCTCAATTCTCTGTCCCTCTATCTCTTTTCAAACTTCTCTGGACTTGCCCTGTAATTTGGAGAACTACGGTACATTTTCTATTCAACTGGACTATAGTTCTACCCCTAACCGCTCTAACCGCTGCCAGAGGATGGCCTCGGGCGGGCAACAGTTGGGAACCACACTACTGAATCGCATGTCTGATTCAGTGATTCCCGTACTCAGAGGCAACCAGGACTCAACAAACAGATCAGTGTAGTTCCAGGTCCGACGGCCTTGAGAAACTCTAGGCTTGTCCTCTGCGTGACACTAGATATGGCGCTACATTATCGATCATTTCTCTCTCTCTCTCTCTCTCTCTCTCTCTCTCTCTCTCTCTCTCTCTCTTTTCTTCTCTCTTGCTGTATTTGCTCACTCGATCGCGCGTGAGGGCGATGCATAAAATAACAGAGTCAAGAGTAAATTGAGGAAAAGGTTGAGAACACAGACCACCAGTTGATTGTATTGGTATCTAGTTACAATAGCGAGTTCATCTAGTAAATTTGATCCATAATTTGGCGTTCTTGACAAAGAGCAATAGATAATTTAACAAGCAAAACTACTCGGTTTTACTGCCTTGTTCTATTGGTATAATGGAATATGACGCCTTGTCTGATCCGAGTTACTCAATTTGCTTCTAAATTTTCTCTGAGGTTTTTGTGTACATTTAATTGGCTCCGTCTCCTCCTCCTCTCCTCCTCTTTTTCTTCTTCTTCTTCTTCTTCTTCTTCTTCTTCTTCTTCTTCTTCTTCTTCTTCTTCTTCTTCTTCTTCTTCTTCTTCTTCTTCTTCTTCTTTTTCTTCCCCTCCTCCTTCTACTACTACTACTACTACTACTACTACTACTACTACTAATAATAATAATAATAATAATAATAATAATAATAATAATAATAATAATATGCTGCAAGTAAAACAACAATATCAGCAACAAATTCTACTACTACTACTACTACTACTACTACTACTACTACTACTACTACTACTACTACTACTACTACTTCTACCACTACTTCCACTTCTACGACATCAACTACTAGTACTACTACTAATATCACTACTGCTACTGCTACTACTACTACTATTACTACTACTACTACTTCTGTACTGCTAATACTTCTGTACTGCTACTACTTCTACTACTACTACTACTACTACTACTACTACTACTACTACTACTACTACTACTACTACTACTACTATTACTATTATTATTATTACTGCTGTTGCTGCTACTATTACTACCAATCCTATAAAACAGAACCTTTCAATCTCTCACCTTAAAGTTCAGGGAGATACGCATATTGTCTGTAAAGAGACGGCCCGTCTTTTTCTCGTAAAGCTTGTAGTGCACCCATTCGTAGCCCCGCAAGGTTAATGTCGTTGTGGCTGAAAAAAATAAAAGTTGAATAAGTAGTAAATTGATAACTATAAACATAATGTTCCTATGTAAATGGCAAGTCTCAGTTACACTTACCACTATTTACACCCCACCCCCCTTTCCAATCATACACATTGTTGAAGTTGGCGTGTTTGTATCGATCTAGAGTTTTTGCAGAGACCGTGCTCCTTGCTTACGAAGTGAAAAAGTGAGTGCCATGCCTTGATAAACCAAACAAGCACTTGGATTAAACTGAAATAAGTTTTACTTGACAACGGTAAAAAGTTAGGCACATTGGCTTTTCTTATTTAGCCATTAAACTTTAAACAGATGTCGAATAATAAACAATCCATTTTCACACATTAATGTAAGTTTGAAAACACCTGTATGCTAAGTACAAATATTGTCATTCTGGTAACATTAATTTTTTTTAAAAAGTATAGGAGCAATCAAATTCATAGTAACATTGAAAGTGATGACAAAGACGATGATTATGATGGTGGTGATGATGATAATGATGATAATGATGATTAATATGATAGTACTAATTATAATAGCATTGATATAATGAATTTAAAAATAGCACTTTTTAATATTTAACAGAAACAATAATAGAATTAATGATGATATTTATAATGAGGGCACAGACTGAAGTAAAAAGCACGAGAAAGGGCGAGCGAGAGATAACCAGAGAACAAACAATAGACGCATAAAAAAAACCAAGAGAGAGAGAGAGAAGGAGGGGGAGAAGGAGTGAGATAACAAACAAAAAATCAGGTGTCAAGAGCAGCTTCTTATTAATATCTTTAGAACTTTTTTTTTCACAATTTAACCCCTCCTTGAAAGTTTGATAAACAAGTTATTGGTTTGCCTTGTAAAGTATACGCAACCCCAAAATCCGGTTAAAGTATTCGAGGCATATAAAGGTAAAATGCCTGTTCTTTTGTTAAGTCCAAAGAGACGGCACTAAGAGCGATAGACACAGGAGAGTGGAGTAGCATACCAGTTTGTCACAGGTACGTTTTAATTAAAAAAGAATTAAATGAAAGTCAATCAATTTATCCAACTATCAGCTTTGAAAAGACTTCAGAATCCATTTTTTAGATCTAGAGTGAGATCGAGAATTCAAATCTAGAGTGCTAGATCTAGCTAGATCTAGAATTAGGAGTCTAATCTAGATCAAGAAAGGTTCTATAAGCTTAGATTCTAGTTTAGTTTTAGAATCTAGATCCAGATTTAGACTTTTGTGGAAGAGATCAGTGTGAAAGTCTAGTTTACTCAGTAGGAGGCCTAGATCTATAAATTCCTTAGGGAAAGACTACCACACAGCCGATAAAATGTGACAAACTGGTCCTGTGACAAACTGGGGAAACTGGTCCTGTGACAAACTGTGGAAACTGGTCCTGTGACAAACTGGGCCTGTGACAAACTGGACACCCCTATTCCCTAGAAACATGAGACGCCATCCAAGATTTAACGACAAAAGTGTTATCCGATATCGAGATCGAACTTCAACTTGTGTCGAAATCCAATAGTGCTGCTTAGATTTTACCATGGAAGGCGTAATCCTATATCAAGATGGAACTTTTAAACTTTGAGGTAAAATGTTCATTTTCATTTCCATGACAGTGTTGAAACATTTCAGGCCTCTTTATGGCATCTGAAAACTTCTCCGTCCAAATAAGAACAGTTGACTGAGACTTTTCTTCTTTAGTTTAATAACAATCTTTTAAATTAACCCTGCAGTGCTTTAAAATTTTTTGCTAAATTTAGCTTCCTTTTTTGCACTCCAAGCAGCTATTATAAACAGCTAGCTAGGAAATAATGTTAAAGCTAATTAAATTGCAAGCACTGTCTCGATTAAGGTGATTGAAAATGGAGATAAAGGCTTTAAAAGTTTAGTGGGTGTTCAGAAGTCAAATTTCTTTTATTTTTATATATTGATGCTAAAACCATTCCTAAACAGTTTTCACACCTAATCGATGTTTGAATTTCATTTTAGGTGTTTAATTTTGATTGGTATGGTTGCTAAGGCCTCAGTACCTTTATTGTCGTCAAAACTTTTTTTTTTAATTTCACAAGTCTTAACCTTGCTGACTACAAACGGCTACAACTCAATACAGAAGCAATAAAGCTTTTCTGTTTGTTGTGTTTGAAAGAAGAGGAAAAAAGCTTTCTGTAATCTCAATAACTGGCTACCTTCCAATTTCGACTTAAGACCTATTGGGACTGGTTGCAAGACATTTAAAATACATTGTATTGGTAGTTTATTTCATTTCGAATTAATAATTTTAAGGTCCTAACATTTTATTTATTTTCTTCTGATTTTACAGGTCAACAAAAAGATCATTGTCGTGACTAGGAAGATTTTCCATATTTACTTTTTAAAATTACAAATATTCATGACTCTGTTGCACAAAGTTGCAGTCTTCTGTTTCTCTTCGAATCCTTTCTTTGTCGTAGTCCTATTTTCATTCTCTTTATATTTAAAAAAGGGTATGAAGTCGGTTCTTTATTCGAGACAAGAAATGATTTTGATGTCTGCGTAGCATGTTGATTATATCAAGATTTCAATTCTATCAAATTTATGAGTAAAATCTACTGCCTACCTTCACAATTTACTTACCCAGGTCTATGAATTTCAGACAATGATTCAAGCATCATTCTGGCACTAACGTGATTTAAATACTCTTTTTTTCATACATCGACTGCGAAAAACGCTTTACATTTTCACAAAGACGGGACGTAGTTAAAAAAAAAGAAACACTTTTACAAAAATTTCCTAAGCTTTTCGCCCATATCACGTAAGAGCGTATGCGCAAAATGGGCGGTTTTGAGTTATCGATAACACCCGATTCCTCGAGGCTTGGTCCATCTTATGTCAAAATGGCTTGAAGATACAGTTATGATTGGTCGATCGAGTTATTCCATAAAATTACATTGCCCTATACAGTAGTTCATTTTCATAAATATTATTTCTCGCGAAAGACCCTCTCCTAAAAACGACAAAATTGCGCACACGCCCTTACCGCGGGCGACGTTTTCATTCTGATGACTTTGGTTTTTATCACTGCAGTCACTGGCACGATTTTACAAGTTAGATAACTTAGAAGGCGGCATGACTGTGTTTCACATCTGCAATAACAATCCTGTTTTTCTGTCTTCCTCTATCTATCTATCTATCTATCAATCTATCAATATATCTATCTATCTATCAATCTATCAATCTATCAATCTATCAATCTATCTATCTATCTGTCTATCTATCTACCTACCTATGAACATACTAATATAGATTTTATAAAGTATAATAAAGATATAAACATTGCCATGACTTGAGTTTTGGGCGGTATTAAATATATTTTCAACTCCTAGGTCCTAAAATGAAGTTTCAACTAAATCTGGTACACGGAATTGTTATCTCTCAAACAAAATTTAGAATAGGCATATTTATATAATTGTATAGCTATATACATTTATCAATACAATAGTATTTACCGAAAAATGCAAAAGAATCGAAGCAAGTCAACGACGACCTGGACGATTATGACGGAGGAGCGGAATAGAAACAGTTGCCTTATGACGGCGAGAAACACGGTGTCGCATAAAAATAAGGTAGGAATAGGCTACGATGTATATATACATTTATCTATCTACTTATATGTGTTCCTGAGTTACTATCTATCAGCTTTCCACCTAGTATATATTTCCAGTAACTACCAAGAATAATGAGAGAGAATAATGTTCTCTCCTCGCCTTTCTCTCTGTCTCTGTCTTTCTTCCTCTTGCTCATAACAGTCATGTGCCTTGAAACTAAAACACAAGATATCCTGTTTTCGTTTATTTCCATTTGGTTTTGTTCACAGTTATACGGCCGCATCTCTCTTGCCTTGTTCACCTCTTTCCTCCTTAGCTCAGATTACACCTTTTATTCACTATGTTTTGTATTAAAACCCCAGCCTGCAAGTTTTTAAAAATCACAATCCATGATTAATGTTATTGTCGCCATGGAAACGCGTTATTTGCAATGTTTCCGATTTTTTTTTTATTTAATACACAATCAGCTCTGAGAACAAACTATCGGCCGCAGACACAATAATGCTATTTTCTAGTTAGAAAAAAAAAAACGCTTCGCGCAAAGAAAACCGACGCGAAGATGCTAAATGACACCAAGGATAAATAGTGTACTGCAGGTACTGTGATATTAGCAAACCAGAAATGGTCGATACACCAATATCCTTGAGCAAATAATATTATGACTCACTTTGAGTTTGTAATCTTTCCAGGGTTCATAATAATAATACTATAACTGTTACCATCACCCTGAGACTTGTGCACCGGCTCTGTGGCCTAGCGGTAAGACACTCGATCAGATATCACGAGGTGCATGGTTCGATCCCCGGCCGAGTCAAACCAAGGACTTTAAAATTGGTATTAGCAGCTGATCCGCCTAGTGTCTGCCATTGTGGATTTAGAGCTAAGTCTGGTCGGCCCCATGTCAGGATAATGTGACTGGGTGTGGTGTATGCAAGCGCTCCTTACATCATAGTGTGGCAGCACGCTTTCAATTGTCCCAAGCGCCGTCGCTTATATAGCCTTGAAGTTGAAAAGAGACGTTTAAATTCAAAGAACCAACCAACCAACCTGAGACTTGCACAGAGTAGGACTGGTGTTATGTCTAGAGCTTGGTGGACTTGCGCTGACCGAGACAACGTTAAAATTATTTATTCAAAGCAGTCAAGCCAAGCTACTGAAGGTTTAATTTGAAGACATCATGAGGGTAATTTTAGCACAGCTTTTAGTCTCATGCCAACATTAACTTTGCATTATTATTGATTGGTATCATAAAATCATAATGATTGTAGATCAGATATTTACCTAAACAAAACCTTGGCACGAGATAGGCGATACTAAGCTTGACGCCGACATTGAGATGGAGAAAGAGATCATAATTTTTATAGTATGCTGAGTTATTTCTTTTTTTACTTTTTTTTCTCTT